>ML249828.1:0-102639 GCA_005239495.1 Nicotiana undulata
TCTCTTTTGCTCTCTCCTATGTGTTAATTAATTGTTCTTATCTCTCACTTGTCACCCCCATTAGCTGCTCCCGTATCCCATGCTTATCTTTCTATTCCTGCGTTTGTCTGTGATATATCTTGTAGAACTGTACAGGTAGATTATCGTTGTCAAGTCTAGCCTCGTCACTACTTCGGCCGAGGTTAGGCTCGGCACTTACTCAGTACATGGGGTCGGTTGTACTGATGATACACCTGCACTTCTTTATGTTGTGTATATCCCGCAGCCGGACCCAGTGGGCATCGTTAGAGGGAGTATCCTTCAGTCCACCTCGGATATTGCAAGGTAGACCCGCAGACGTTCATGGGCCTTGACGTCTCCTCTATCCCTTTTTCTTCCTTCCTGTCTTTTTCATTTATTTCCAAAGACAGTTGTATACAACTATTGTTCAGCCCCTTGTTTGTAGTAATCTTTTAGTATGTTCGTGAGTTAGTGACTCCAGATTCGGGGATTGTTACACGTATTGTATTTGTTTCTATCACTTAGTCCTGTTTTTATCTATTTCCGCTGTTAAAATTTGTAAACTATTTTTGGTTAATTCTGTTAATTCGGTGTTATCATGTTAGTTTAACTGCACACGTTGGCTTGTCTAGCGGGTTCAACGTTAGACGCAGTCACGGCTTGAAGGTGGAATTTCGGGTCGTGACAAGTTGGTATCAGAGCTCTAGGTTGCTTAGGTCTCACAACTCACGGAAAAACTTGGTAGAGTCTGAGGGATCAGTACGGAGACGTCTGTACTTATCCCCCAGAGGCTGCAAAGTTAGGAATAACTTCACATATTTCATTCTCTCTCGTGCCAATTGAATTATAAACACTAATTGAGTCTCTAATTACTCTCTCACAGATGGCGAGAACGCGTGCTTCCCTTGGTTCCGCTCAGCAGCCCGACACTCCTGCTATAGCTCCTACGAGGGGTCGAGGTCGAGGACAAGGCCGTGCTAGAGGTCGAGGCCGGGGACGGGCTCATCCTGGAGCAGCAGCCCCAGTGGAGGATTCTCAGGTCGAGTTTGACGAGGAGATTCCAGTTCCGGCAGTCCCATTTTGACCAACTCAGGTACCAGAGGGGTTCATAGCTACCCCAGTACTTCAGGACGCTCTAGTCCGCTTAGTGGGACTCATGGAGAGTGTGGCTCAGGCCGGTCTTCTTCCTACTGCACCAACTGGTTCTCAGGCTGGGGGAGGTACCCAGACTCCTATTATTCATACCCCAGAGCAGGTTGCCACTCAGTTTCAGACTCCAACACCTCAGACAATCGGCGTAGCTCAGCCGGGTATTGTGGCACCGGTAGTTGAGGGAGCAGCTATGTCAGCTGATGCCCTATGGAGGTTGGATAGATTCACCAAGTTATTCACTGCTACTTTTACTGGTGCATCATCAGAGGATCCCCAGGATTATTTGGACAACTGCCATGAGGTTCTTCGGAACATGGGCATAGTAGAGTTCAATGGAGTTGACTTTGCTACCTTTCGGTTATCTGGCGCATCCAAGACTTGGTGGACGGATTATTGCTTGACCATACCAGCTGGGTCTGCACCTTTGACTTGGATTCAATTCTCAGAGGTATTCTTGGGGAAGTTCCTTCCCATTACTCAGCGAGAGGATCTTCGGAGGCAGTTTGAGCGCCTCAAGTAGGGTTCTATGTCAGTCACTCAGTACGAGACCAGGTTTATCACCTTAGCCATGCATGCATTGATGATACTTCCCACTGATAGGGAGAGGGTTCAGAGATTTATTGAGGGTTTGGCCCAGCCTATTAGACTTCAGATGGCCAGGGAGTCAGGTACCGATATTTCCTTCCAGGATGCGGCCGATGTGGCCAGGAGGATTAAGATGATTTTATCATAAAGTGGTGGCAAGGTAGCTGACAAGAGGCCCCGTCACTTTGGTAGATTCAATGGAGCCTCATCTAAAGGCAGGGATTCGTTCGGCAGAGGTCAGTCACCCCGACCTTTTCAGTCAGCACTCCAGGTATCTAACGGTGCACCGCCAGCTCCTATTAGTGCACCTCCAGCACCTATCAGTGCACAACCGCTTCAGAGTTACCAGGGTGGTTATCAGGGTCGTCCGGGGCAGTTTCAGAGTCCCAAACCATATCAGCAGAGGCTGTGTCATTCTTGTGGTATTCCGGGGCACGTTTCTAGGTATTGCCCCCGAGCTTATAGTGGTCCCCAGTATCAGGGTTCTCGTGCCATGGTTCCAGTGTCAGGCACACCCCCACCCCCTCAGCCAGCTAGGGGTGGTGGTCGTGGTGCCAGAGGTAGAGGTCAGACTCATAGAGGTGGAGCACATGCAACGAGGGGCAGGGGTCAGGTCGTAGTAGGTCGACCCAGAGATGTTCATATTGGAGGGGCTCAGCCCCGGTGCTATGATTTTCCTGCCCGTCCTGATGCTGAGGCTTCTGACGCAGTTATTACAAGTACGGTTTCAGTTTGCAGCCGAGAGGCTTCGGTGTTATTTGATTCGGGTTCTACTTTCTCCTATGTGTCTTCATATTTTTCCCCTTATTTGAGCATGCCCTGTGAATCCTTGAGTACTGATGTGCATGTGTCTACACCGGTGGGTGATTCTATAGTGGTAGATCGAGTTTACCATGCTTGCTTGGTAGTTATTGGTGGTCTGGAAACCCAGGTTGATCTTTTGCTTCTTGATATGGTTGACTTTGATGTTATATTGGGGATTGATTGGTTATCCCCCTATTATGCTATTCTAGACTGTCATGCCAAGACAGTGACCTTGGCCTTGCTAGGGGTACCTCGTTTGGAGTGGAGGGGGACTCCTAGTCATTCTTCTGGTAGAGTTATTTCTTATATGAAGGCTCGGCGCATGGTCGAGAAGGGTTGTTTGGCCTATCTGGTCTACGTTCGTGATTCTAGTGCCAAGGTTCCTTCCCTGGAGTCTGTGCCCGTAGTTTGTGAGTTCCCAGAGGTATTCCCTACTGACCTGCCGGGTATGCCACCCGACAGGGATATTGACTTTTGTATTGAGGTAGCTGAGGGAACTCAGCCTATTTCCACTCCGCCATATCATATGGCCCCGCCAGAGTTGAAGGAGTTGAAGGAGCAGTTGCAGGATTTGTTGGATAAAGGCTTCATTAGGCCTATTATTTCCCCTTGGGTGCTCCAGTGTTGTTTGTCAAGAAGAAAGATGGCTCGATGAGGATGTGTATTGACTACCGGCAGTTGAATAAGGTTACTATTAAGAACAAGTATCCCTTGTCGAGTATTGATGATCTCTTTGACCAGCTTCAGGGTGCTACAGTGTTCTCCAAGATAGACTTGAGATCTGGTTACCATCAACTGAGGATCAGGGTGTCTGATGTTCCTAAGACGGCCTTTCGCACTCGTTATGGGCATTATGAGTTTCTGGTTATGTCATTTGGGTTGACAAATGCCCCCGCTGCTTTTATGGAGTTGATGAACCGGGTGTTCAGGCCTTATTTGGACTTATTTGTGATTGTGTTTGTTGATGATATATTGATATACTCTCACAGCCGAGAGGAGCATGAGCAGCACCTTAGAGTCGTCCTTCAGACTCTGAGGGATAGTCAGTTGTATGCCAAATTCTCCAAGTGTGAGTTTTGGTTGAGTTCAGTTGCATTTCTAGGCCACATGGTTTCGTCAGAGGGTATCCAGGTAGATCCCAAGAAGATTTCAGTAGTTATAGATTGGCCTAGGCCCACTTTAGCTACGGAGATTCGGAGTTTCTTGGGCTTAGCAGGTTACTATCGCCGATTTGTGGAGGGGTTTTCATCTATCGCAGCCCCGATGACCAGGTTGACTCAGAAGAATGCTCAGTTCAGGTGGTCTGATGAGTGTGACGCGAGCTTTCAGAAGCTCAAGACAGCCTTGACCACGACGCCGGTGTTAGTATTGCCCTCAGGTGCAGGACCGTATACCGTGTATTGTGATGCTTCACGGGTGGGGCTTGATGCAGTGTTGATGCAGGACGACAAGGTTATAGCCTATGCTTCTCGTCAGTTGAAGATTCATGAGAAGAACTATCCAGTTCATGATTTGGAGTTGCAGCTATTGTTCACGCTTTGAAGATTTGGAGGCATTATCTGTACGGAGTGCCATGTGAGGTGTTCACGGACCATAAGAGCTTGCAGTATCTGTTCAGACAGAAGGAGTTGAACATGAGGCAGAGGAGATGGTTAGAGTTGTTGAAGGATTATGATATTACCATCCTCTATCATCCGGGGAAGGCCAATGTGGTGGCCGATGCTTTGAATTGGAAGTTAGTTAGTATGGGGAGCCTTGCTTATTTATCAGTCGGAGAGCGACCGTTTGCTTTGGATGTTCAGGCTTTAGCCAACCGATTCATGAGATTGGAGGTTTCTAAGACTGGCAGTGTTTTGGCTCATACCGTGGCCCATTCTTCATTGTATGATCGTATTCAGACCAGGTAGTATGATGATCGTCATTTATGTATTCTCAGAGATACGGTTCGGCACGGACGTGCCAAGCAGGTCACAAATGATGCTGAGGGAGTTTTGAGGATGCATGGTCGTATTTGTGTACCCGATATTGATGGCATTCATGAGTTGATAGTGCAGGAGGCTCATAGTTCCCGGTATTCCATTCATCCGGGCGCAGAAAAGATGTACCAGGACTTGCAGCAGCATTATAGGTGGCGTAGAATGAAGAAAGATATTGTAGCTTATGTAGCTCGGTGCTTGAACTGTCAGCAGGTTAAGTACGAGCACCAGAGACCCGGTGGTTTGATGCAGCAGATTCAGCTTCCTGAGTGGAAGTGGGAGTGTATCACCATGGACTTTGTAGTTGGGCTCCCATGGACTCAGAGGGTGTTTGATGCGGTTTGGGTTGTTGTGGATAGGCTGACCAAGTCAGCACATTTCATTATGGTATCAGTTTCATATTCACCGGAGAAGTTGGCAAAGATATATATGAGAGAGATTGTTCGATTGCATGGTGTGCCGTTATCCATTATATCAGACAGAGGTACTCAGTTTACCTCCCATTTCTGGAGAGTATTTCAGCGTGAGTTGGGCACACAGATTGATTTGAGCACAGCATTTCATCCTCAGACGGACGGACAATCCGAGCGTACTATTCAGATTTTGGAGGATATGTTGCGGGCCTGTGACATTGATTTTGGTGGTTCATGGGACTAGTTCTTGCCTTAGATGAGTTTGCCTACAACAACAGCTACCATTCGAGTATTCAGATGGCTCCATATGAGGCGTTGTATGGTAGACGGTGTCGGTCTCCGGTCGGATGGTTTGAGCCGGGAGAGGCTAGATTGTTGGGTTCTGAGTTAGTCCAGAATGCCTTGGACAATGTGAAGATTATTCAGGATAGACTCCGCGCAGCTCAGTCCAGGTAAAAGAGTTATGCGGATCGTAGAGGTCGATATTTGGCTTTCATGATAGGAGATCGGGTGTTTCTTAGAGTGTCGCCTATGAAGGGCGTGATGAGGTTCGGGAAGAAGGGAAAGTTGAGCCCTAGGTACATTGGTCCATTTGAGATTTTGGATAAGGTAGGAGAGGTGGCCTAAAGACTGGCCTAGCCACCGCATTTATCAACCGTACATCCAGTGTTTCATGTATCTATGCTCCGGAGGTATATTGCACATCCATCTCATGTTCTCGACTTCAGCGGTGTCTAGTTGGACAAGGATCTGACTTATGAGGAGGAGCCGGTAGCCATATTAGCTAGGCAGGTTTGTCAGTTGAGATCGAAGAGTTATCCTTCCGTTCGTGTTCAGTGGAGAGGTCAGTCTGCTGAGGCAGCTACTTGGGAGCAACTGTTGCTGGTGTGACCGCAGGTGCGGTTTCCCAGTCGCAGGTGTGGGACCGCTCCTGTGGTCCCAAGAATCACAGGTGTGACCCCAGGTGAGGTCCCCCATTCTCACAGGTGCGGACAAAGGTCCGCAGGAGCGGAACCGCAGGTGCGGTAACCCCTCCGCAGGTGCGACCCCAGCTCGCAGGAGCGAGACCGCAGGTGCGAAATCCATGTAGGCCAGACAGTGCATAATCTTTAAAATACGAGATTTTTCCTATTTTCACCCTTCTCTTCTTCCTCAACCCCCATTGACGATTCCCAAGCTAGTTTTCCTCCATAACCATTTGGGTAAGTGACTCTAACACTAATTCCTTCCATTCCTCTTCATTAATCACTAGAACCTAGGCCTAAAATCATGAAAACAAGGTAGAAATTAGGGTTTTTTTGGGTAGAGTTAGGGCTTATAGGATTTTGGGCAATTCAACCTCAGTTTGGGGTCGAATTTCAAAGCAAATCATATATTTAGGCTCGTGGGGGTATGGGTAATCGGGTTTTGGTCCGAGCCTCGTGTTTGGACCAAGTGGGCTTGGGGTCAAATTTTGATATTTTTGGAAGAATGCTAGGAATTGTATATTTAGGCTATGGGATTGTATTAATGAGTCATTATTGATGTTAATAAGTTAATTATGTCAAGATATTGTCGTTTCGGAGTTGAATTCAAAAGGAAAGACAGTATTAGAAGATTGAATTGCTATTCTTGGACCCGAGGTAAGTGTCTTGCCTAGCTTTTCTGAGGGAATATGTATTGTATGCTATGTGCTAAGTGTGTATCATGTTCAATGCATATGTGAGGTGATGAGTACCTATGCATTGTGTGTTAAGCATGCCCGTGAGTCCATTTCTGATGAAATTCTTATTATTACTTCCATATTCAGTGTATTATGAAATTGTCTCTACTTGGAAGTTGATTGTTGTTGAAAATCCTTGTTGATGAACTTGCAATGTAATGGTTCTATTGAGGACCCAACTATAAAGGATATACGTGAAAAGGTTGATTATAGCTGAGACCCTTTCCTGGCAATTGTTATGATATTGACAAAGATATTCCCCTTGTCGGGTGTTTATGATCTGTATTTCCACTATGTTGCATTCCTTGCCATTTGATATTGTCATTTTTATGGTGAGGAAGAGTGTAAAGCACGAAGGGTGATGTCGTGCCATGATTTACATTGATTACATCATAAAATGCATAGTGAGGAAGAGAGTAAAAGCACGAAGGTTGATGTCGTGCCATGATTCACATTGATTAAAAGCACGAAGGTTGATGCCGTGTCATGATCTGTATTGCCTCACATTATACATTGCATTGTGTGGAAGAGAGTAAAAGCACGAAGGGTGATGCCGTGCCATGATTTATATTATCTTATATCATACATTTCATTGTGAGGAAGAGAGTAAAAGCACGAAGAGTGATGTCGTGCCATTACATACATTGCTCGTATTTATATTTGTTACGTTAGTATTCTTGTTAATTTTCTCTTTTGCTCTCTCCTATGTGTTAATTAATTGTTCTTATCTCTCACTTGTCACCCCCATTAACTGCTCCCGTATCCCATGCTTATCTGTCTATTCCTGCGTTTGTCTGTGATATATCTTGTAGAACTGTACAGGTAGATTATCGTTGTCAAGTCTAGCCTCGTCACTACTTCGGCTGAGGTTAGGCTCGGCACTTACTCAGTACATGGGGTCGGTTGTACTGATGCTACACCTGCACTTCTTTATGTTGTGCAAATCTCGCAGCCGGACCCAGTGGGCGTCATTAGAGGGAGTATCCTTCAGTGCACCTCGGAGATTGCAAGGTAGACCCGCAGACGTTCGTGGGCCTTGATGTCTCCTCTATCCCTTTTTCTTCCTTCCTGCCTTTTTTATTTATTTCCAAAGACAGTTGTATACAACTATTGTTCAGCCCCTTGTTTGTAGTAATCTTTTAGTATGTTCGTGAGTTAGTGACTCCAGATTTGGGGATTGTTACACGTATTGTATTTGTTTCTATCACTTAGTCCTGTTTTTATCTATTTCCGCTGTTAAAATTTGTAAACTATTTTTGGTTAATTCTGTTAATTCGGTGTTATCATGTTAGTTTAACTGCACACGTTGGCTTGTCTAGCGGGTTCAACGTTAGACTCAGTCACGACTTGAAGGTGGAATTTCGGGTCGTGACAGAGGAGGGGGCCTTTTTATTATATATATATATATAAAGAGATATGAAACATTGGTGAACCATTATTATATATTCAGCCAACCCACTTATTTGAAAATGCCAGCTTGTTTTGGTATTGGGCCAAACTGTTAGTTATAAACTTGGCATATCATTTTATTTTTATGCCAAACTTATTATAACTATTGATAAACTATTATTATATTTGTAGTGAGCAACATTTTTATCCTTTTCATCACCTAACTACTATTTTATACTCATAGCATTAAATCACACCAGAATACTTATAAAACCATAATTACAAGAAATAAACACTAATTAAAAAAATAGTAAATAAACATCACGGATTGTTGAACATTGGCTAACAAATCTAAGGCAAACTAAACTCAATAAACTACTAAAATGAAAAATTTATAAAATTAAAAGAAATCATTTTTTATTTTCATTAAACATGCATTAGCCTAAAATACGAAATAATCTTTCAGCTTTAAATATACATTGCAACGAACAGAAAAAGGACAACGAGCTATGAGCCAAAATATTTAAAACATGGTGTCAACCACAATTAAATAAGAAGTTCAACATTCATTATACATGCTTACATACAAAAATCCTACACAAACAAGATATTTAAAGCTCGAAGAGAAGAGGAAGAACACTTAAATCTGCTTCATTTCTATTCAATCTTGACTCAAATTACAGTAGCACTTTGAGAGAATTACCTGGATAGCAGGGGGAAAAATATCAGCGGGGAAGAACTGAATTTCAGCAACAAAAGCAGCAGAAAACAACAGCAAAATCGCGTTTAAACAGCCCGAAAATCTTAGAGAAGAACCCAGAACTAACTCTAAAGAAGACCTATATTTTCCCAAAGGTTTGCACTCTAAAATTCGCTCACAAAGCTCACAATTTCAGCTTACTAAAGTGTGCTTTAGTTGCTGATTTTCTTTTAATATTTTTGTGTGTTCAAGCAAATCTAAAAATGTATGAAAGTGTAAAAAATAGAGTCCTGAAGTGAGAAAAGAGCAGCCCCTTAAATAGGCAAATAAAGTCACTTTTGGGACAGATTTTGGCTCACCAAAATTTTGTCCAAAAAGGACTGACTTTGTGTGCTAAACACTGTTCAAAGGCTGTCCAAAAGGTGAAAGGACAGCCTGAAAATCTGCTACAACAGAAGCAAGAAGAAAACATGTCATTTCAGCCACCCTACTAGTAAAAAGTAAGCTACTAGTACCCTAAGTCATGATCAAACCCATAAAAACTTCAGATTTTAACAACATCAATACTACCCTATTAATTTTAAACTAAAACAAAACTCACACAACTAACAATTGCAAAACAGAAACAAGACTTCAAAGAGAACTAAAACTCAAACTAACTAGATTAAAATAAATTAATTTGTGCAAACTAACCACAGAACAAACAACTGAATTCACAGACTAATGCTCAAAACAAAAATTAGACGAACATCGCTAACAATCGGACGACGACGTTCAACGACTAAACAATCGATTACCTAAGTAAATGATTTAACTAATACACTAAAGATCCCGTTTAATCAATAATAATCTAACAAATGACTAAATTAAATAGAGATAATTAATTAAATAATCCTCACGTGAAACTCTATTTAACAAGAAACAACCAAAACAAACACTACAGCATTATGCTATATAGCTGCGAAGTACATCGTAGCTAAACATAAAAATTTCTGTGGCTAAGTACTTTAGCCACAATAATTTTTTTCGTAGCATCCGTAGCTAGAAGTAGCGTAACTAAAAGTTAGCTACAAACTTTAACATTTCGTGACTAAGAATTAGTACTTATTTGCTACAAGAACTTTTGTAATGTGGCTATATTAATAAAAAAGATTGCCACGAAAAATGTATATTTGTAGCTAATAATTTTATTCTGTTGCTACGATAAATCAATTTTGTAGCTATCTTGTATACTTTAGCCACAAAGGGGATATACTGTGGCATTAGATGTTATTTATTTAGCCACAAAATTTAAATATGTAGTTGTGTTCACATATTATATTTAGCTACCAACCCCTAATTTCATAGCTATAAATAGTTAAAATATCCATAATTAGATTTGCTATTATGTTTTATTTGATGACTAGATTTTTATTATTTTTATTTTTATTTATGAAAAATTAATTTATTAGAGATAATAAATATTCCTTCCCATACGTTACTATTTTTCTTTTTTACCTCACTAAATGATTTTTAAAATTTTAAAATATTCTATATCCATACATCTTTGATCAAACCATAAAAACACACAGTAATAAATTTCGAATATCACTTTATTATACAAATTGACATCTAAATATTTTTATAAATTAATTCTAAAATATACAAGTCTAAAGTACAACCGGATATTTAACTATAATCTATAAAATTTTGAAGAGTTCCACGTTAAAAAGAAACTAAATTCTAAGTAGTTGATCTGGGGATTGAAGATGTTGCCACCAAATGATCTTCTGCAGTTAAGGATGAAGTAATTTTACTCTTTTACATATAGGTCGAATCCTTGATCTTCTTGCATTCAATAGATTAAAATGCACCCTATAAATTCAAAAGAAACAATAATTAGCACAAAAAGAATGAGTGAACCAAAGCAAACATTAATACAAAGATGTAAGTTTGATTGCTTAAAATTCTAGTACAACATTCAAAGAGAGAAAAACTATGTGTAGATAATTTTACAAGAATTTTTAGCATATAACAAGAGGAAAAAATTCAAAGCTGAAAACAAACTTGTATACTTGTTTAAAAAACTTTTGAAACGATTTTCATCTCATTTTGTATTGTCTTTTCGACGAACTGTGGCTCCTCCCAACATAATTATAATCTTCATGGTCACATTCAATACCTATCACAATATGATATAATATTTATCAAATTGTTAGAATATAAATCCAAGAATTCAAGTCAAATAGGTATATCGGGGTTGAGAAATCCTAATCTAAATGCATAAACATACCTGGAAAAAGAGAATGCGCAACGCCATGTAGCCAAGTCCCGTTAGTTTGCAGTATTCATGTGAAGGGAAAAAAGAAGAAGAAGAAAATGGGAAAAGGGAGGAAAGGGAGTGGTGGTTGGGCAAGGAACTTACAAAGTGAGATTGAACTTTTTATTAGATTTTGAGAATTTTGTTTTGGGCCATGGCCTATACGTTCCTTTTTAAAAAAAATATATATTTGTTTTCTTTTATTTCTTACTTAATATGAATATCATAAACGAAAGAGATGTAAGAACTAACAAATACAAGTAACAAAATCATTTATGGAAAATGTAAAAGATTAAATACATAATTTACACTAAGTAAATAGAAAAATCAACTTGCATGAAATAAATATGTTCTATAATATATTATATTTTTTATAATTTTTTTCGTCCTATACGATATTGTTAGTTTTGTTATTACTCCTATTTCAATTATATTAACTTCTTAATTTTTGTGTTTAATTAGATTATGATAGTTACTAAGTTATTAAAATAGTATTAGATCATTAACTATACAACTTTTTTATTTATCTAAAGTGAGGGTAATAAGGGATTAATGTACATAAATACAAACATATTGTCTAAATTTGATATTGCTTGTTCATGTCTAACTAAAATTAATTACAAATTTATTTAAATTTTATAAAAATTACAAGTATAAATTTGTTATATATGAATTATAATATACTAGTTAGTTTTGTTGTACACTCTTATATCAATCATATTAAGATAGTGTGTGTATGTGTGTGTTTATATATATATATATATATATATATATATATATATAATTGGTGCAAGATTATAATTGTTTAAATTCTATAAAATTAGTCATACACACATCAATTATAGTTAAAATTGAATTTTCATAACTTGATATTATTTGCGCAACTCTTATTTTTTTCATTGAAATAAAAATATTCACCTATGAAATTTTGTAGATATAACTTATTGTGGTTAAAATACTATTATTTCCTAACTATACGACTAAAATTATTGTTAACTCGTAAATTTATCGTCACCTTAAATTTGTGGCTATTAATTTTGTCATAATAGTTGTAATTACTATCTAACTATTTTTATTTTCTTAGAATAAGAAGATAAATATCTATTTGACTACAAAATTTTGTTTCAAATTTTTAATGTGGCTAGAAGATTGTTATTGTTACGATAAATTTACCTTGTGACAAAAACTAATGATTAGCTAAAAACTTTTATCGTAGCAATAAATTTGTGGTTATATTATTTTATCTTGAAAAATAATTGTAGCTATTTGTAAGTATTTAAATTTTATTGGATTAAATCCGTAAAATAATTTGGACCATAGACACTATTCCAAACAAATATTGTGGCTAGTAAATTGGGTTAATTATTTAAATCCAAAATATATGTGATGGCTAGTACATTTAATTGGATTACAACTTAAATGATAAGCCCACTTCATTAGCCCAAGGTCCAAATGACTATTAGCCCATCTTAAAGCCCAGGCTCATGCCACGTGTCAAGTGATGTGGCAATCCAAGTCAAAAGAACAAACCAATAAAATCAAGACACATGCCAAGTGACGTGGAAATCCAAGACAAATAAATGAGCCAATGAGATCATGCCATGTGTCTGGATGGTATTGGTCAGTTCAAACGGACCAATCAAATCGCAGGGTCACACCACTCCCTACAACTATAAATAGAGGTCTTCATAAAGTTAGAAGACACCAGTGATAACAAGAAGCAAGCATAGAGCTTGTGGATCAAACACCGCAGATGTCTCTACAAGCTACAAGTTCAAGAACTCAAGGTACAAGTTCAAGTTCAAGTCAAGATCAGGAACGAAGGCAAATCAAATATCAAGGCATTCGAGATCAGGTTACCTATTCGTGATCAAATCCAAATCCAAGTTCAAGAAGGAGATTCAAGACCAAGCTTTACAAGCCCTTGAATCAAAATCAAAATCAAGTTCATCAAAATAGTATACATCCTTGAAGAATCAAAGGAATACCATAGAGATTGTAACACTTTCATTTATTGAAATCAAATACTACATTTGTTACGTAATTTTCCGGTCTTGATTATTTATTTTTCTCGACTCGAAAATTTGTTGTTACAAATTTCTGGCACACCCAGTGGGACTATCTCTACCTCTCATCTCTTCAAATTACCAAATTTCAAGAACACAAAAATAGCTCCTAAGAAGATCAACTTCAAGCTCGCTACTACTAAGGCTACAAATTCCAAGTTTTCCTCTGATGTTGAAAACTTGCTGGATGCTACTATGGAAAGCGTATGACTTATCACTAGGAACAAGGCAAACTTGCTGGAACAACAAGCAGTTCAAATACCATCTGCATCAGTTCGTATCTTTGATTTTCGATCCCCAAAGGGGGCAAGATCACTTCCAACTGAATTGGAAGAAGGAGTGAACATTGTTGAGATCATTGAGAAGACATTGGCTCTACTTAGCCTATCTAGATCTAAGAATCTCATCACACAGGATGATGATGATGTCTCGATCACTGGATCTGCTCCAAGCACTCCACGTGAGTTGTTCCACTCAGAGTATGCTATAAGAGAAAATCCATGCTTTTCTCCACCATCCACAACGGTTATCCAAGCAATGGTGACTAACACTTCAACTGTTGAAATACAACTCGCAAATTTAACAAAAGCAATTGAAGGGTTGACAAAGCATATGCAAGATCAAGATAATCAAATTGTTAAGATGACGGATAGAGTTGGAAGTATGTTGGAGGGAGATTCAAGTCATGCACCTGGAAAGCTCCCTATGATGCAAGATAAAGGAGATTCGTCTGCAAGGCAGACAACGACTGCTAAAGAATTTCAGATTTCATCTGATGGGGTTATTCCCATTGACCAGTTGAAAGACTTCATTATGGGAACCGTCAAAGATAAGTATGATGTTGCTGCCAAGTCTTCTCTCGCATATGCAAAGCCATACACTGCGAGAATTGATAGTTTGAAGATGCCTGCAGGTTATCAACCCCCAAAATTTCAACAATTGATGGAAAAGGAAATCCAAAGCAACACATTGCACACTTCGTTGAAACTTGTAATAATGTTGGAACCTATGGAGATTATCTTGTCAAGCAGTTTGTCCGTTCCTTAAAAGGAAATGCTTTTGATTGGTACATTGATCTCGAGGCTGGTTTCATCGATAGTTGGGAGCAACTTGAACATGAATTTCTCAACCGCTTCTATAGCACAAGGCGAACTGTAAGCATGGTTAAAATCACAAACACACGTCAGTAGAAGGATGAACCAGTTGTTGATTTCATCAATCGATGGAGGAATGCAAGCCTCAATTGCAAAGACAGACTTAGTGAAGCCTCTGGAATAGAAATGTGTATTCAAGGAATGTATTGGGGGCTTCGCTACATCCTACAAGGTATCAAGCCTAAGTATTTTGAAGAATTGGCTACACGCGCTCATGATATGGATTTAAGCATGTCTTCTAGTGGAAATCAAGGGCCACCAGTTTATGAATCTCGCAAAGTGAAGGATAGACAAGAAACGAAGAAAGTAGGCAAGTTTTTGCCAAAGTCTGAGAGCAAGGAATCAATGAATGTCAATGCCTCACCATACAAAAGTGAGTAAGAAGCAAAGTGTGAAGACAACGTCCTTACCGGATAAAGTTGGATGAAAATTAACTCTGAAGGAAATGCAAGAGAAAGAATATCAATTCTTGGACTCTGATGTTCCAGCAATGTTTGAGGAACTCCTTGAATTGAAACTCATTGAGTTACCTGAAATGAAGCAGCCAGACGAAGCTGGAAGGACTAATGATCCGAATTATTGCAAGTACCATCGGTTGATTGGCCACCCTATTAAAAAGTGCTTTATATTCAAGGAGAAAGTCATGGACTTGGCCGCTGAAGGAAAAATCTTGCTAGAGGATGAGAAGGAAAGTTCGAATCAAGTCTCTGTCGTTTTTGGTTCACATGAGCCCGTTGTCCTTTGCAATTTTATCGAAGTACATGAATGTGATGGCGTCCAAATTGCATCATCACCAAATATGATTAAATTTGGTGACTTTGAACCTATCGATGTGCGCAAAACATTGCTTCTCCTTATAGTAAGTGAAGTAGTAGTGGAGGGAAAATCTCAAGAGGAAAGTGAATCATGTGATGGTCAAAATGATGATGAAGGTTGGACTCTTGTGACTCGGCGAAGATGTTGCAAAACAAATTCACAAAGGGAATCCAATAAGCAATTGACTAGGGGGAAAGTGGTGAAAAGACCCAAGAAGAAAATGATAAATAAGAATTGGAAGAAAACGAAAATGGAGGAGAATCGCTATCAAAGGCTATGTATTCCAGTGACATTGGATGAATTCCTACCAAGTTGGTTACACATGCAAGCTTCCTGTGAAGATATCAAGGCCTCATGTTGTAAGGTAGAGGAATAAGAGACAAAGAAAGAAGATGCATCATCGTTGCCACCTCCCTTGTCTGAAAAACTCACTGAGAAGCTCTCTGAAGAAGTGGACACTTGTGATGCAAATATCACATTTACTAATGATGATCTTTTGCTTGGTGAAGCACCCCATAATCGTCCGCTATTTATGGTTGGATTTGTGCGTGAGCGGAGAATAAGTAGAATTTAATTGATGATGGATCTGCCGTCAATATTCTCCCAATTTGTACTATCAAAGAGCTTGGCATACCGATGGATGAACTACGTGAAAGTCGTTTGATGATTCAAGGGTTCAATCAAGGGGGGCAATAAGCTATAGGGGCTATCAAATTGGAAATAAATATGGGAGATTTGCATTCGAGTGCATGGATGCACGTGATCGATGCAAGGACCTCATATAATATCTTGTTAGGAAGGCCATGGATACACGAGAACAAAGTGGCCTCGTCCACCTACCATCAGTGCTTGAAGTACTGTGAAGATGGGGTCGAAAAGAAGATAATCGCTGATGATAAGCCCTTTACCGAGGCTGAATCATACTTTGCCGATGCGAAATTCTACTTAAAGAATTACGTCTTAAAAGAGGTAAGGTTGATGATGTGATGTTGAGCAAAAATGTTGAAAAGAAGATTGATGTCACAACTAGCAAGGCAAAAATTACGATTGAAAAAGGTCAGGTGCTTTATGATAGGAGCAAGATGAATGAGGCATCTTCAAGTAAGAAGGGGACTCCTGTTCTTAGCTATGACCCAAAGGCAAGGAAGGTTGAAGATCCTTCTTCTGAACTACAAGGCAATGTGTTAGGAGACTTGACCCTTCCTATCAAGCGAAATTGATGCAATTAAGTCGTCTACAAAGTTTCTTAAAGGGTTTTTTAAATCATCAAACCACAATTCGCTCCTAAATCTAGCACTCCTTGCAAAGCGCACAGATGAGGGCTTTGACCCAAATGCCTACAAGTTGTTAGCAAAAGCTGGATATGATCCCAATGAACGATCCAAGTTGGGAAAGCTCCCGCCTGAAGCTTCAAATCCTACTCAAAGGGTAGGGACGGAGAAAGGATATCCACTAAAGCAATCACGTGACGGATTGGGTTACAAACAACCCCCGCCCATCCGTATCTCCATTAAAAGGGCAAGTTGTAAATACATCACTGCTAAAGAAGTGTCTGCGACTTTTAATAAGACGCCTTCTGTGTTTGAGCGACTTACGAAACCAAGGACCTCAGTCTTTGATAGGTTGGGACCACTGAAGAAGGAAAACAAGCGCCATGGAAGTAATAGAAGGATTGGAGTACCTATTTCCCTTAAAAAGGAGATTTTGGTCACAGACTACCCAAGTCTGATTCCTTCTAGAATGAGGCGAGAGACAAAAATTGTAGTTTCGTGCGGAGAGGTCCTCAAAGCAAAGGCTCATACTACAGTCCACACTAAGGAACGAGAGTAAGATGAAGAAAGTGTGGGGTCATCATATCATATCACCATTCGTGATGAACAAAATGCTTCATCTTTTACGGAAATAGAAGAAAAACGCCTTGATATTCATGTATGTTACCACATATCTTTCAATGATGGTGATCCTCAAGAGGATGAAGACGCTAAAGATGCACCACCGGAGCTTGAAGAAGGGGTGAAGACAGCAGTTGATGCACTAAAAGAAGTCAATCTCGGAGTAGTTGAAGACCCAAAGCCCACATATGTGAGTGCCTCTCTAACTGGTGATGAAGAGAGAAAATATATTGAGCTACTTAAGGAGTTCAAAGATGTATTTGCTTGGAGCTACAAAGAAATGGAAGGTTTATACCCCAAGGTGGTTGTTCATCATCTTGCTGTTAAACGAGGTGCTCGTCCTGTAAAGCAAGCACAACGTCGCTTCAGACCTGAACTGGTTTCCTTGATTGAAACTGAAGTTAACAAGCTCATTGAGTCTGGTTTTGTTCGTGAAGTTAA
Organism: Nicotiana undulata; assembly: GCA_005239495.1. Classification (NCBI taxonomy): domain Eukaryota; kingdom Viridiplantae; phylum Streptophyta; class Magnoliopsida; order Solanales; family Solanaceae; genus Nicotiana; species Nicotiana undulata. The sequence goes on from ML249828.1 coordinate 17,390, forward strand.
ATATCCTACATGGATTTCAAGCATTGTCCCTGTAAGAAAGAAGAATGGACAAATCCGAGTTTGTGTCGACTTTAGGGACCTAAACAATGCTTGTCCTAAGGATGAATTTCCTCTTCCTATCCCTGAGCTAATGATTGATGCAAGAACTGGATACGAGGTGATGTCTTTCATGGTGGTTCAGCTGGATATAATCAAATTCGCATGGCACCGAAGGACGAAGAATTTACTACCTTTCGCACCCCTAGAGGTATATACTGCTACAAAGTAATGCCTTTTGGTTTGAAGAATGTTGGTGCTACATATCAACGTGCCATGCAAAATATTTTTGATGTCATGCTTCATAAAAACGTGGAGTGTTATGTTGATGACTTGGTAGTAAAGTCAAGGAAGAAGGATGATCACTTGTAAGATTTGAGGATGGTATTTGGACGGCTTCGGAGATACCAACTCAGAATGAATCCTTTGAAGTGCGCTTTTGGAGTTACTTCTGGGAAGTTCCTCGGTTTTATTGTTCGACATCGAGGTATCAAAATTGATTAAGCTAAGGTGGATGCTATCTTGAAAATGCCTGAGCCTAAAGATATTCATGAATTAAAAAGCTTGCAGGGTTAGTTGGCATATCTTAGAATATTTATTTCGAATCTGGCTGGAATATGGCAACCATTTAGTCGCCTCATGAAGAAAGGGGTTCCTTTTGAATGGGACCAAGCTTGCAGAAATGCTTTTGAAAGCATTAAGTCTTATCTGATGAAATCTCCGGTACTGGCAGCCCCCATACCTGGAAAGCTCCTAATATTATACGTTTCAGCGCAGGAAAGGTCAGTAGGAGCTCTTCTCGCTCAAGGAAACAATGAAGGCAAAGAAAATACGCTTTATTACTTGAGTAGGATGATGACGCCAAATGAGATCAAGTATTCACTTATTGAGAAGTAATGTTTGGCACTCGTCTTCTCTATTCAGAAGTTGAAGCATTACTTCCAAGCTCATGTTGTGCGACTCGTTTCAAGAGCGAACCCTATCAAGTTTGTCATGTCTAAACTAGTCCTAAGTGATCGATTAGCGAGGTGGTACCTCCAATTTCAACAATTTGAAATTGTGTATATTCCTCAAAAGGCATTAAAAGGACAAGCATTAGTAGACTTCCTAGCTGACCATCCGATTCCAGATGATTGGGAGTTGTCTGATGAATTTCCTAATGAAGATGCAATGGTCATAGAGATTCAACCTCCTTGGAAGATGTATTTTGATGGCGCTGTGCATCGTGAAGGAGCTGGCGCTCGAATAGTGTTTATCACTGCTCAAGGAGAAGTTTTGCCTTATTTTTTCACTCTGACACAACGGTTCTCCAATAATGTTTCTGAATATCAAGCGCTCATACTCGGGCTTGAAATGGCTGTGGATATCAAACAATTGCAATTACAAGTTTTTGGAGATTCCGAGTTAGTGATCAATCAGATTTTGGGTAGCTACGAGGTCAAGAAGCCAGAGTTGGTGCCATATCACAAATACGCTCAAAGATTGGTAAGTTGGCTTGGAGAGGTAACTATTCAACACGTGCCAAGAAAGGAAAATAAGAGAGCTGATGCATTAGCAGCCTTAGCTTCTACATTATCTTTACCTGATCAGACACAAGTCTCTGTTTGCCAAAGATGGGTAGTCCCTCCACCAAATGACTCTGAGGAAGAAGAAAGTGAAGTTGAGCATATTGCTTCCGTTCTTGAGGTCGAAATTGAAGACTGGCAACAACCATTAATCGATTATCTTTGTTATGGGATATTGCTAGAAAATCCTCGAAGGAAGACAGAAATCCTAAGGAGAGCCCCTCGTTTTCTTTATTATAAGAATACACTCTATAGACGATCATTTGATGGAGTGCTCCAATATGGGCCAAAACTTCATTTCCACATAAAAAGAATGGGGTATTATTGGCCAACCATGGTGAAAGATTGTTTGGATTACGCTCGGAGGTGTAAAGCTTGCCAATTCCATGCTAACTTCATACATTAACCACCTGAAGTATTACACCCAACTGTTGCCTCTTGGCCATTTGACGCTTAGGGTTTAGATGTTGTTGGTCCATTGCCGAAGTCTTCTGGTGGGCATCTATATATATTGGCCGCAACTGATTACTTTTCGAAGTGGGCAGAAGTTGTTTCTCTTAAAGAAGTAAAAAAGGAAAATGTAGCTAACTTCATCCGAGTCAATATTATCTATAGATTTGGCATTCCGCGATGTATATTGACGGACAATGGTAAGCCATTTGATAACAAGTTGATGAATAAAATATGTGATCTTTTTGGCTTCAAGCAACACAATTCCTCCATGTACAATGCTGCCGCCAATGGACTTGCTGAAGCATTTAACAAGACACTCTGCAACTTGTTTAAACGTTTGTTTCTAAGTCTAAGAGAGATTGGCATGAGAGAATGGAAGAAGCTCTTTGGGCATATAGGACCACATATCGCACACCAACGCAAGCGACTCCTTATTCACTTGTTTATGGAGTTGAAGCAGTCCTTCCACTTGAGCGTTAAATTCTATCATTGCGGCTTTCCATTCAAGAAGGACTCGCTGATGAAGAAAATGCTCGGTTACGCCTTGAAGAATTGGAAGCTCTTGATGAAAAGAAGCTAGAAGCTCAACAAAGCCTCAAATGTTATCAAGCTCGCCTCGATATTTTAACAAAAGGGTACACCTTAGATCTTTTCAAGTGGGTGACCAAGTTCTTGTGGTCAAAAGTCATATTATTACCTCTCGTCGATCTAGGGGCAAATTCTTTTCTAAATAGGATGGACCATATATCGTACAAGAGGTACACTTAAGTGGCGCTTACAAGATAGTTGACTTAGAAGGTTTTCGGATTGGCCCCATCAACGGGAAATTCATGAAGAGGTACTATCCTTGAAGAAAATAATTATGCTCCTTAACGCATGAGCATAAACTGCATGTTACTCCTGGCCCGCAAGAGTATAAATTGTGCACGGTCCACAAAAAAAAGGCCCGCTAGGTCAAAAATCTCGAAAGAGGCGACCTAGGAAAAAGTTAGGACATCCAAAAATAAAGTCCGCTAGGTTGAAAACCTCTAAAGAGGCGGCCTAGGCAAAAATTAGGACCAAAAAAAAAAACTCACCCATTTAGAACTACGCAATGACTTGATCCTCTTCACCGAGGTACGTAGGCAGCTTAGAGTTTCATTCTAAGTTCAGTCATATGAGTTCAGAAATACATATTACCCAAGGCATTATTCGAAAGAGGTATGATAGGAATATTATTCACTTGATTGACACTTAAAAATTAGGTGTACATGTATTCTTTTGTTGAACTCTCTATCTTATCTTGATGGTTCAATGGGGGCAAGTCCTCCATGTACAATTTGAGTTTTTTTTTTGATGGAATGATTGTATATTCTTTAATAAGAAGCTAAATATTCAAGTTGAAGGCTCCAATTATAAGTCAAGTTGATTTTGTCAAGTCTATTACACATAAATTTGAAGTATTCAAGCTCGCTAGGTCTTAAAGTTGCAGTATTCAAGTCCGCCAAGTCTTTTGAATTTTTCAAATCTGCTAAGTGATTATGAGACCTTCGAATTTTCCAAATCTTCATGTTAAAGTCTTTAATTTTGGGAAACCTCAGATTGAGTCACCAAGTTAAAGTCTTCAAATTCCTCAAGTTAAGTAAAAGGCCTTTGAATCCGACAAAAGTCGAAGTCTTCAATTCTGCAGGATTTTCAAGTTGAATCATCAAGTTAAAGTCTTCAAATCCGCTAAGTCTTCAAGTCGAAGTCTTCAAATATGTCAAGTCTTCAAGTAGAAGCCTTCAAGTCCTCCATGTCTTCAAGTTCAAATCTGCAAGTTAAATTCTTCCGAGTACCAAGTCTTCAATTGCGCCCCCATAATAGTCTTGAAGTCTTAAAATTGATATAGCCTTCAATTCTTTAGTGGGAAGCTTAAGTATATCTCCAAGTGTATGGTAAAAGCCTTTGATATAGTCTGCACCATCTTTAAATATTTATATCTTTAATTATTTGAAGAAAGGTTTTAATATATCTTTAAATCTTCAACTGGAAGTATTTAAAATGTTGGCTTGCATGATTTGATTTATGTTGCAAAGAGATTCTTTAACCGTGAGGTTATCTTAACTAAAGTGGTATCTTTGGAATTGATTTCTTCTTCTACCTGCAAAAAAAAAAAAAAAAAAAAAAAAAAAAAAAAAAGAAACATATTTGTATAAAGGAGATCATAAAATTACCTGTGGAGACAGAAATTGAAGATATATTCTTAGTGGTACGCTTTTTGAAAAAAATAATAATCATACTTCATACAATCTATGATTCATGTATCTCGAAATGAGGACGAGTATTCGTTCCTTTGCACCAAAAGGTCAAATCTTTTGGGGGTAAAGTAAAATATGCAAGTTAGACTCTATAATGATCTTCGTTGGTCTTCGTCTTGGATAAAATATGGTTTCAGCTCAGACGGTGTAATGGTCTTAGCGGCGGATAAAGTAAAGCCTTCAGCTTAGATGGTTATCTTCGCCTTTGCAAATATAGTGTTCAACTTAGACGGTGTACTAGTCTATGCCTCAGATAAAATGAAGTTAAATCTTCAAACAAGATGAAGTCATTAGCTTAGATGGTGTAATGGGCTTCACTTCAGACAAAATGAATCTTTGGCCCAGACGGTGTAATGGTCTATGCCTCAGATAAAATGAAGTTAAATCTTCAACAAGATGAAGTCATTAGCTTAGACGGTGTAATGGTCTTCGCTTCAGATAAAATGAATCTTTGGTCCAGACGGTGTAATGATCTATGCCTCAGATAAAATGAAGTTAAATCTTCAAACAAGATGAAGTCATTAGCTTAGTCGGTGTAATGGTCTTCGCTTCAGATAAAATGAATCTTTGGTCCAGACGGTGTAATGATCTATGCCTCAGATAAAATGAAGTTAAATCTTCAAACAAGATGAAGTCATTAGCTTAGACGATGTAATGGTCTTCGCTTCAGACAAAATAAATCTTTGGCCCAGACGGCGTAATGGTCTATGCCTCAAATAAAATGAAGTTAAATCCTCAAACAAGATGAAGTCATTAGCTTAGACGGTGCAATGGTCTTCGCTTCTGACAAAATGAATCTTTGGCTTAGACGGTGTAATGGCCTTCGCCTCGAACAAAAAAAGTCTCCAGCTTAGACATTGTAATGACCTTCGCATCGGAGAAAATAAAACTTTTGGCTTAGACAATGTAATGGTCTTCGCCAGATAAGGTTGCATGACAAGCAGAATACAAGGAGGGGAAGGGATTACGTACGGGAAAAAAAGAAGGTTCAGATGAATTTCAAATTACCCATATCAGAGAGTATAAAGTGAAGTCAATCACATTTTACACAGAGTATACATATCGATTTACTTGTTCATATAATGTGTACCGTTACATTTTACAAAATATTGTGTACCAAATATATGTGTACCGTTACATTTATATGGATTATAAGAGTATCCATATAATGTGTACCAATGTTACAAAAGGTATCCATATCAATTTTTCAAGACATATTTGAATTATGACCAACCGTATATTTGGATTATCTTTATAATTTTATATAAAATTGGGGAAATGAATTCTATGGCCTTTCAAGTTAAGATGTTCATGGTTATTAAACTATGATGCTTCAACAAATAAAGTGAACCTAGTGAAGGAAGATTTCATTGTTCAAAATGATTCATAGAGGCTACTGTGTGTAAAATATCAATGCCACCAATCTGTGAAAATTAGCAATTGATAGAATAAAGCGTAACCCGCTCGTGAAGTATTCCTTTGGTAACTACTTGGTAACATATAAAGCACGAGAATCAACTGAAAAGGAACACAATATTAAATTCAAAAGAAACAAGATTGAGTCCAATTTACCGGAAGAAGTTGACTGCCGAGTGTGGCTGTGTTTATCAACCTGGGATGCAGGAGCAAGTGTTACTTGACGCTGGTATTTATAGGCATGTGCAATTACGTTTACGAGTTTCCGTCTCTGGAATGAACTCCACAACAAAACAAAATCTTTCCAAACAAATGAGAATTTGAGTTCACGTAGGAGTGTACTTGACTGCTTGAATCCTTTAAAAAAAGGCGTTGTGGCATGAGATACAATTGCTGGAAAGATTCGGAAAAGCTTATTTTCTTAACACCGAGTAAACAGGCCTTGGTCATGCAGTATTTGGATGCTCCATATCTGAAAGATATCATGACAAGAAGACAACCAAGGCAAAGCCAAAGCACAAAAAAAAGGGCGTGGCCTAAAACAAAGAGCCTCGCAATGTGTGATTGGATCTTTCTTTGTACCAAATAACTATAAAATATCTCATGTAGTATTCGGGTGCATGTGGCAAAAAAAAAACCCCAGCTACATGTTATAATCCAAAGCTGAATAGCCGATGAAATTTCATTTACACAGGACTTGTTTATGTCTTTGTACATGACTAGGAAAGGAAGGGTGATGTACATTTTAATTATAAAGAAAAAAGAGAAGAAGAAAAGAAGTTAACAGGGAACTCACTTGGTTCATGAAAGAGCTTTTGTGTTGAGACCACAATCTTTACTGTTCGCTCAAATAGGATCATCGATCTGAGATGCCAAATTAAAGGAACATAACGGTTGACTTCAACAATAATATATTATTGCACAGTTCTTATTTGTACACATACAAACAAATACACATCATGTTCCTATGTAGTAACTTTATTTGAGTACTACGTGGTCGTGGCCTAACAAGCTAAGAAAAAAGTTACGCAAATCTGTGACACAAATTGAAGATGCTTGAAGAGTACTATTCCTAGTCAATTTAGAGGTGTATAAACTTTGGTCTTTTTAAAAGAAAAAGATTTGATCATATATCTAAAGGATAGGAGGCATCAACAGATAGTTATCTATTCCCAGTGAAATCAAACTAATTAAGAGTCCTACATGGTCGAAATTATCGAAGCAAGCTGAATTCCAAATTGGATCAATTTCGAATGCCAAGTCTCTTTGTTGAGCAACATACTTGTCGAAATCACGAAGGACCAGGAACCATCACAAATCCTTTACAAACTATAAAAAGAGAATGATGTGATTCTGCACAGATTATGGTATTCAAATACCATATGCAATCGATAGTGAGACTTGCAAATTCAAGACTTAAAATTATTTTATGAATTAAAAGACAAAGCCACTAGCAAATGATGAAGAGATCATGTCATGTATTTTTTTTAAAGGGAAATGCACGTAATTAATCTTTCGGATTTGGCAACATGCTAGAAATTGATAAAGTTTTCTTTTTAATAAACAGTCCATTGTTCTCTTAAGTAAATGGACATCGTTTGTATTTCAAGACTGATCTTCGAATGCCAACGGCGACAAATTTTGAAGTAGGGGCATTTGTAAGTATTTAAATTTTATTGGATTAAATCCGTAAAATAATTTGGACCATATTAAAATCAAGACACTAGTCCAAACAAATATTGTGGCTAGTAAATTGGGTTAATTATTTAAATCCAAAATATATGTGATGGCTAGTACATTTAATTAATTAGATTACAACTTAAATGATAAGCCCACTTCATTAGCCCAAGGTTCAAATGGCTATTAGCCCATCTTAAAGCCCAGACTCATGCCACGTGTCAAGTGATGTGGCAATCCAAGTCAAAATAACAAGCCAATAAAATCAAGACACATGCTAAGTGACGTTGCAATCCAAGACAAATAAATGAGTCAATGAAGTCATGTCATGTGTCAAGTGATGTGGCAATCCAAGACAAATAAATGAGCCAATTAAATCATGCCAAGTGTCTGGATGGTATTGGTCAGTTTAAACGGACCAATCCAATCGCAGAGCAACACCACTCACTACAACTATAAATAGAGGTCTTCATAAAGCTAGAAGACACCAAAAGTGATAACAAGAAGCAAGCATAGAGCTCGTGGATCAAACACCGCAGATTTCTCTACAAGCTACAAGTTCAAGCACTCAAGCTACAAGTTCACGTTCAAGCCAAGATTAGGAACGAAGGCAAATCAAATACCAAGGCATTCGAGATCAAGTTACTTGTTCGTGATCAAATCCAAATCCAAGTTCAAGAAGGAGATTCAAGACCAAGCTTTACAAGCCCTTGAATCAAAATCAAAATCAAGTTCATCAAAAACGTATACATTCTTGAAGAATCAGAGGAATACCATAGAGATTGTAACACTTTCATTTATTGAAATTAAATACTAAAGTTGTTACGCAATTTTTCGGTCTTGATTATTTATTTTTCTCGACGCGAAAATTTGTTGTTACACTATTAAGCCAACTATTGCCATTGCTTTTTAGTACTTGAAGCAAAATTATTTATTTAGTAACATTTTGATTAAAATAATCTATTGTGACTAAAAGGTTATTGTTGCTATATTAAGTTTCAGCTCGTGGCAAAAACTAATGATTAGCTATGAAATTCTATTATAGCAAAAAATATGTGGCTAATTTAACCTATATTTCTACTGACTTTAAATAACTTGAAGCAAAAATATTTATTTAGGTACAATATTTTGTTTTATATATTTTATTGTTGCTAAAAACTACTATAGCTATAGTAAGTTTCAACTCGTGACAAAAAATAATGATTAGCTATGAAATTAACTATAACGATAAATCTGTGGCTATATAATTTAATTACTGCCACAACTTTTTAGAACTTGAAGCAAAAATACTCATTTAGCTATGATATTTTGTTTAAAATAATTTATTATAGCTAAAAGGTTTCTATTGATGCATGTCAAAGACCTATGATTAGCTACAAAATTTTATTTGTAGCAATAAATTTGTAGCTATTTAGGTAATTGTTGCCACGACTATTAGCAATTATAGCTAATATAAGGAATTAACTTTACCAACTTAATTTTCGTGGCAAAAAAATTTTACAATTTTGTAAATAGCCATAGAATACTAATTTTTGTGGCTATTATTAGGTATTAGCTATAATTTTTAAATTCGTACCTAAGATGTCGTAGATATAGATGTATAATATTGTAGTGAATAAAATAAAATAAAAGGAAATCAGAAACTGACATACTAATAAATAAATAAAATCAGAAATTAATTAAAAGGATGACGATTATACCTAACGGGCATGCCTGAAACTGTTCGAGCCACGAAAAGACGTCGGGATGCCAAGAGGCGGCTTCCCGACCCCAAAACACAAGTTCCCTTTTAGCAAACGCCCAAAACAAGTAAGTTTTGGCATCATACTAGAAGGGAACATGAGTCTTTAGGTCGAGTGGGCTAAAAAAGGAGCTAGCGGTGGCCTGAGGTGGAAGCGACAGTGGGAAAGGGGTGGCTGGCCGGTGGCAACAGGGATTTTGGGGGTGAAATGGGTAGGAAAAGATAGATCTTAATGAGATCTATTTGTTTATGTGTGGCACGGGGTGTGGAAGGTTGGATTTGGTCGGATTTGTGGGTGCCGACGACTAGGTTTTTTTCGGATTTAGGTAGATTTGGTGAGATTGAGAGTGATTTCGGGGATTCGGTGTTTGGACATGGGTAGAGGATGAAAAGAGGAGAGGATTGGTATAATTTGGAGGTGTTTTGAAGACGGTCTTCGCCAGTGGACGATTTTCGGCAGGCGCCACCGCCGTGGAAGGTGCGGCGGCAGAGATGGGGGAAGGAGAAGAGAAAATAAAGAAAGGGAGGAAGAAGAGAAAGATAAAGGAAAAAATGGGTCAAAAGTTTAGGGATATGAGGCTTTAAATACCTAGGGCAGAGAGTGAATGAGAGTCATTGGATCAAGTTGGAATGGATGGGTAGGATTTGATCTTAGTAAACTAAATAAAACTACGTAGTTTTGAAGTCTTCCAGGCCAAAGCCTATGGACCAAGTCTTGGGCTGTTGGGCTACCGATTTTGGTCCAATATTTTGGCCAATTTTGGCTTTAAAAATGATTAAACCCAATCCTCTAACCCCATATCAAATTATTTTACATGATCTAACTCTAAAAGCCTAAAAATACACACACACAATAATTCTAAAAATAATAATGTAGAAGAAAAAACCAAGAGAAAAAATTAGGCATTTACAGCTGCCTCTCCTTGCTCGAGAACATGAAGAGTTTTCGTGCAAAGAAAAGTGAATGCTACGACTAATTTTTGCTCACACATCACCACAATGGAAGCATATATTTTTTTGTGAAAAGGTGACTGAACCTTGCTTCCGAGGTTGTCTACATATCCTTGGCTATAAAGGAATCAGGTCGATGTAGTTCTAGGAAAATTTGGTAGATGGGACTACCGGACACAATATTTAAGACTGTTGTTGTTGATGCTGTTGTTGTTGTTGTTGTTGTCGTTGTTACTGTTACTTGCTATTTACATCAAAATGAAATGAGAAGAGAACTACATATGTCTGCAAATTAAGAGTTACAAAATTCCTATCTATGTGTCTTCTGGAGTCAAATCTTGATTCTTGACCTGCTCGCTTGTATTGACCTTAGATTGGATCTTGATGCTCTTTGAAGAAATAAACTATGGCTCATTCTTGATTGCTTGATTTCCCGATCAGAATTTGGAAAATGAAATTTGAGAAGCTGGATTGTTGACATATTATCAATGCTAACTTGAACTATCTTGTGATCAAAAGACTTCTTTCTTGTGATGAGAAACTGAAACCGCAAGCTTTAACTGTCACATGTGCTCTACGGTGGGGCCTGAAAAGCCATCAAAGACGAACAAAACGAATAAAATGTTTCTTCCCCGGTTTGGACTAGGAAATTTTTGTGAGTTATCAGAGAAAGCTGTAAACTATCTAATTTATTGGAAGGCACACAGAAAAAATAGAATAAACTAGATAAAAGAGATAAAATTTTGTAACGAGGGATTGTGTACCCTACGTTACCAAGAGGATAGGTACCAAGGGTTGGTACCCTGTATTACTGGAAAGAAAACGTAATCAGGGGTTAGCACCTTGTATTACTGGAGAGGAATGTAACCAGGAGTTGGTACCCTGTATTACATGGAAAGGAATGTAACTAGGGGTTGGCACCCTGTATCACTAGGAAGGAATGTAACCAGGGGTTGGTACCCTGTATTAATGGAAGAAAATGTAAATATGGGTTGGTATCCTGTATCACTGAAGGAATGTAACCAGGGGTTGGTGCCCTGTATTACTAGGAAGAATATGTAACCAGGGGTTGGTGCCCTGTATTACTAGGAAGAATATGTAACCAGGGGTTGGTACCCTGTATCACTGAAGGAATGTAACCAGGGGTGGGTACCTTGTATTATTGGAAGAGAATGTAGCCAGGAGTTGGTGCCCTGTATTACTAGGAAGAATATGTAGCCAGGGGTTGGTACCCTGTATCGCTGAAGGAATGTAACCAGGGGTTGGTACCTTGTATTACTGGAAGAAAATGTAACCAGGTGTTGGTGCCCTGTATTACTAGGAAGAATATGTAACCAACGATTGGTACCCTGTATTACTGAAAGGATGTAACCAGTGGATGGTACCCTGTATTACTGATAAAGTGTTGAAATCCTCTAGGTGAAATTGTTCTACCCGAGTTAAGCTACGTTAAACAACCTGAGCGAAGAGTACTTCTATCCGGAACTATGAGCTGGAACCCCCTAGGCGAAACGGTTCTACCTGAGTTAAGCTACCTAAACAACCTGAGCGAAGAGTACTTCTACCCGGAACTATGAGCTGGATCCCCCTAGGCGGTATGGTTCTTCCTGAGTTAATCTACTAAAATAGGAGGTGTGAATAGTAGTGATGCATGCTAAAACGAAAAATGGATATTTTAAGGAGCTTACGTTCGATGACATTCGTCCTTTGAGAATCGTCATTCTGCACCGTTTTGTTCCTGCTTCAAACAAAGAAAACTTTATGAGTTTGCAAAGTGGTGGTTGGTTTGTGTACTTGATGCCCTGTTGTGGTTTGAATTCACGGCCACTCCGTTGTTGAAGAACTGATTCTATCAGTGTGGTACCGAGTTGCTCGGATACTCTATATTGCATTCTGGAAACCTTGTTTTCCGATGTTGCCTCCAACTGTTTCATACCCAGACGTCCTTGGTATTGCTACCTTTGTCTCTGAGTCAATGCAATTTTTCTTTAAAAATCAAACTCAGTTGTCTTGCACCCAATATCAGTTTGTGTCCGTAGTATTTATCAACTGTTCTCATGATGCAAGTCTTGCTTAGGCAACCTTTTCTGTTTCTTTGAGACACCTCGTTTGCCTTATCAAATGAGATCACAGATGGATCGTGCCTTTGTCAATGCCATATATTCCCTAAATTGTGCTCAATATTTTGGGAAACTGTAGCCAGTTTTGTAGTCATTTCTTTGCTTCGCTTCTGAGGAAATATTAGACTGAAAGGGAATCAAATAAAATTATGGGTAAAAATAGAAGAATAATTGAAGGTGAAAACAAATTGTGCATAAACGAAAGGCGTCCCTTTCGGGAAAAGGAATAGGGAGACTTATTTGGAAGTATGTGCCGACTTCAATGAATCATGACATGCATTTTGGACAGGACGCCTGATCCGTCGAGCTGTCTAATTCTCAAAATCCGTCGCAAATGTTCATCTTGAAACTTTCTTGGTTGTGCTCATGTTGGAGTATCGAAGACCCTCATTCGGCTAGTAGCGCCCTTGTGGGTTTTCGCTAATTGACCTCTCTCATTTCTCTACTCACTGTCGCCCTATGGTGCCCATTTGGGTTTTCACCAATAAGACTCTCTCATTTCTCTGCTCACTGTCGCCTTACAGTGCCCATTTGGGTTTTCACCAATAAGACTCTCTCATTTCTCTGCTCACTGTCGTCTTATAGTGCCCATACGAGTTTTCACCGATAAGACTCTCTCATTTCTTTTTTTCTTTTTTGTTTCTTTTTTTGTTTAACGGAAATACTACATGCGGAAGTTTTCCCAATGACCCTGGCACGGGGACTTCAAATATTCTCAAAGATCGACAAGAAGTTCTTAACAGGGAAAAAACGGGAAAAGAACCTTAAATTGAATTACAACTTTTGGAACCGTCTCTACAGACGAAACCGTAAAATAAAACAAACTTATGCCCCAGTCTTGGAGTATTGAGAATATGGATTTTTATTGTAATGGGACCGAACCCAAGGTAAGGCTGCCTACGTATCCTTTCGGAATCAGGTCGGACGTAGTTTAATGACTCAGAAGATTTGTTGTTTGACCCATTTTTTCTTTCTTTCTTTTTTCTTTTCTTTTCTTTTTTGCTCCCTTTTTTTTTACAAGTACACAGGTTCCAAAAGGTTGAAAACAAAGAAGACAAATAAGCTAAAAAAAGGTTAACAAAAGGGTGACACCTATTTGGAATAGCGAGCAATGATAGCCTTCGTCGTCTCGATCTGAGAAAGTCATGTGTGAAAGTTCCACAGTGGGTATATATCAGACATAATATCTTTTGACTGCATCTGCGTTAATAGTCATGTCTGGTACCTGTCCTTCTTCATCTACCAAGTGCAAGGCTCCATTTGGTAACACTTTCTTGATGATGTAAGGTCCTTTCCAGTTTGGGGCAAACTTTCCTTTAGCTTCTACTTGGTGTGGAAGAATGCGTTTCAGAACGAGTTGGCCTACCTCGAAGTGCCTTGGACGCACTTTCTTGTTGTAAGCGCATGCCATTCTTTGCTGGTATAATTGGCCAAAGCTCACTGCTGCTAGCCGTTTTTCATCAATTAGCATTAGTTGTTCTAATCGGGTCTTTACCCATTATGTATCTTCAATCTCCGACTCCGCAATGATCCGAAGAGAGGGAATTTCAACTTCAGCCAGTATTACACCTTCTGTTCCATATACCAGCAGATAAGGAGTTGCACCAACAGATGTGCGAGAAGTCGTGCGGTATCCCAAAAGAGCAAAAGGCAACTTTTCATGCCATTGTCTGGAACCTTGGATCATCTTCCTAAGAATCTTCTTAATGTTCTTGTTCGCCGCTTCAACGGCTCTGTTGGCTTTTAGCCGGTAAGGGGTAGAATGGAGATGCGTAATTTTAAATTGCTCGCATACCTCTTTCATCAAATGACTATTTAGATTGGCTGCATTGTTAGTGATAATGGTCTTTGGGATACCAAAGCAACAAATGATGTTGGAATGAACGAAGTCTACCACTGCTTTCTTGGTGACTGCTTTGAAAGTGACAGCCTCCACCCACTTGGTGAAGTAATCAATTGCAACCAAAATGAATCTTGCCCATTTGAAGCCTTTGGCTCGATTGGCCCAATAACATCCACTCCCCAAGCAACGAAAGGCCAAGGAGAGGACATGGGATGCAACTCCGAAGGTGGCGAGTGAATCAGGTCACCATGAATCTGGCATTGGTGACACTTGCGAACAAAACTGAGGCAATCTCGCTCCACAGTAAGCCAATAATACCCTGCCCGCAGAATCTTCTTTGCTAAAACATATCCATTCATGTGAGGTCCGCATACCCCCGAATGCGCTTCACTCATGATCCGCTCAGCTTCTGTGGCATCTACGCACCTCAACAAGTTCAAATTTGGGGTCCTTTTGTACAAAATTTCCCCATTCAGGAAGAAACCACTGGTAAGCCGCCTTATAGTTCTTTTTTTTATCCCCCTTGGCATGCTCTGGGTATTCCCTTGTTTTCAAGAATCGGTTTATGTCATGATACCATGGTTCACCATCTGGTTCTGTCTCAATAGTGTTGCAGTAACCATGTTGATTCCGAACTTGGATTTCCAATGGATCAATATGAGTGTTGCCTAGATAAGGGAGCATCGAGGCTAAAGTAGCCAAGTTATCGGCTAGCTCGTTATGAAACCTGGGATTGTACCTGAACTCGATGGATTTGAATCTTTTGCTCAAGTCTTGTACACATTGTCTGTATGGAATAATCTTGATGTCTCGAGTCTCCCATTCTCCTTGAGCTTGCCGGATAAGTAAGTCGGAATCTCCCATAACCAAAAGTTCATGCATATCCAGATCGAGGGCCATTTTTAGACCCATGATACAAGCTTCGTATTCTGCTGTATTATTTGTACTGAAGAATCGAAGTCGGGCCATTGCAGGGTAATGTTGTCCAATAGGTGAGATAAGGATTTCCCCGATCCCAACTCTTTTTATATTGATAGCCCCATCAAAATAAAATTTCCATACGTAGCTGTCATCCAGAACTACTCCCTCTATTGAGTTGACCTCTTCGTCTGGGAAGTATGTGCTCAGTGGCTTGTAATCATCATCAACTGGATTTTCTGCCAAATGATCTGCCAAAGCCTGTGCTTTCATCGCAGTGTGAGTGATATAGACGATGTCGAACTCTGTGAGAAGAATCTGCCATTTTGCGAGCCTGCCTGTGGGCATTGGCTTTTGAAAGATGTACTTCAAAGGATCAATTCTGGACATAAGGTAAGTAGTGTATGCCAATAGATAACGCCTCAGCTTCTGAGCGACCCAAGTCAAAGCACAGCATGTCCCTTTTAAAAGGGTGTACTTAACTTCATAATTGGTGAACTTCTTGCTCAGATAATAAATTGCTTGTTCCTTTTTGCATGTTGCATTATGTTGCCCCATCACACATCCAAAGGAATTATCCATCACTGATAGATATAAAAATAAAGGCCTACCAGGTTCAGGTGGGACGAGTACATGGGGTTTTGACAGATAATCTTTGACACTGTCAAAAGCTTTTTGGCAATCATCCGTCCATTTGATAGAAGCGTCCTTTTTCAACAACTTAAAGATGGGCTCGCACGTGGTTGTGAGATGAGCAACGAACCTGCTGATGTAGTTCAACCTCCCGAGCAAACTCATGACTTCTTTTTTGTTCTTCGGGGGTGGAAAATCTCGAATGGACTTTATCTTATATGGATCCAATTCGATGCCTCTACGACTGACTATAAAACCGAGGAGTTTCCAAGATGGAACCCCAAATGCACACTTGGCCGGATTAAGCTTAAGGTCATACCTTCGAAGCCGTTCGAAGAACTTTTTCAAATCACGCACGTGATCAACCTGTTTCTTTGATTTTATGATAACATCATCGACATATACTTCAATCTCGTTGTGCATCATGTCATGGAAAATGGTGGTCATGGCTCTCATGTAAGTTGCCCCTGCATTCTTCAAACGGAATGGCATGACCCTGTAACAATAGGTACCCCATGGAGTGGTGAAAGCGGTCTTTTCTGCGTCATCCTCATCCATTAGAATCTGGTGGTACCCAGCATAGCAATCCACATACAATTGTATCTCATGCTTTGCACAATTATCTACAAGAATGTGGATGTTTGGAAAAGGAAAATTATCCTTTGGACTTGCTTTGTTCAGGTCTTTGTAGTCAACACAGACTCTAGTTTTTCCATCCTTCTTTGGCACAGTCACAACATTTTCCACCCAGGTGGTGTATCGGACAGCTTTGACTACATTGGCGCTTAGTTGCTTCATTATTTGCTCTTTGATTTTATCACTCATGTCTGTTTAAATTTTTGTTGCTTTTGTTGGACTGGTGGAAAATCAGGATACGTGGGAAGCTTGTGAACCACTATATCTACACTTAAACCTGACATGTCATCATAATACCAAGCAAACACATCTCTATATCCAAATAAAAGTTGAATCAAGGCATTTCTGGTTTTTTGTTCGGTGTGAATGCTTATCTTTGTTTCTCTAACGTTTTCATGACTTCCAATATTAATGGTCTCAGTTTCGTTGAGGTTGGGTTTAGGCTTGTTTTCAAATTGTTCCAACTCTCTTTTTATTTCCTCAACAACCTCATCTTCATCATATTCAACCTCTTGATGAAATATTTTGAAACTAGATATCTTTTTAAGATATGAACTTGAATTCCGCATACATGTCATGTTATTAAAGCCAGCATTAACAAAACTGAAATGGAACCAAAAAATAACCGAAATTAGGAAAAGGAAAAGATACATACGAAATTGAAACTGCATTTCATTGAATTCAAAAGTATAGAAGGGTTAACATCAAAACAAAACAATCATACTGAGATGTTTGGATTACAACCCTGAAAGTAACCCAAAAGTACAAAAAAGAAGTTGCAAAAACAAACTACCAAGACTCCTTCCTTGTGGGGAGAGGAGTTGATTACCAGTTGTTTAGCATGGTGTGTGGGCCAATTAGTTGCATATCGGCACGACTAGTGCCTTCACCAACCTAGATCATATTCACTTCAGAAAATATTTGGCTGAGGCCATGGAAAATTTCATCAATGTTTGCCTGCGCCGAGGAATTTTGACCCTCTTGGAGTCTTGGCTTGACAAAAGTGTAGAAAATGTGAGGGATAGGTTGTTGCAAGACCCATCCCGTGATTTTCCGGTGCTTGCCTTTGTCTTTGTTTGCTTGTGTTGGCCTGAAGCCTAAACCAAAAGTACCCTGGTTACTGAACGGAGAAATGGGCTCCGAAATTCCTTGCAATGATGCCCCCAAGCCTTTTCCTAGCTCATAACCCTGTCTCAGCATAAGTGCAGCCACCATTACAGATGTGGCGAAAAGACGAGGATGCAGAATGGGCTTTCCTTCCTCAACATGGTCCACAACAACCACTTCAAAAGCTTGATAGACAATTTACTCACACCCTTCCTTGGCCACAATACAGGGGATTAACGGATCTTTATAAATGGACAACTCGTCTTCCCCGTGAACAATAATTTCTTGCACGTCATGTTCGAACTTGAGCATTTGATGCAAGGTGGACGGCACAGCTCGAGCCGTATGGATCCATGGCCTTCCAAGAAGAAAGTTATAAGAAATGTCCATGTCCACTACCTGGAAGACAATTTCAAAATCAACTGGCCCAATCGTCATGGTGAGGTTGATATCCCAATGGTATCTCTCGCTGAGCCATCAAAAGCCCGAATGCGGACATTGCTGGGTCGGATTCTGTTGTATTGATCTTCATGCTTCTAAAGGTAGAGAGAGGTCATACATCTACGCTCGAGCCTCTATCAACCATGACTCGCTTTACGTAGTGCCCCTCACATTTAACAGTCAAGTGTAAAGCCTTGTTGTGCCCGGCTCCTTCTTCGGGGAGTTTGTCATTAGTAAAGGTGATTTTGTTCACCTCAAAAAATCTGTTGGCCATCTTCTCTAACTGGTTCAACTTGGTCTTCTCTGAGACATGTGCCTCGTTTAGGATCTTGATTAGCACACGAGCATGCTCTTTTGAATGCATGAGCAGAGATAGTAGAGAAATTTGGGCAGTAGTCTTTCTCAGCTGGTCAATGATTGTGTAATCCTGAACTTTCATCTTTTTCAACAACTCTTCCGCCTTTTCTTCAGTGACTGGTTTCTTTATTGGCAATTGGCCTTCTAATATTTGCTTGGCCTTCTTCAACTCTTCTGGAGGGTAACACCTCCCCGATCGAGTCAAACCTCCAAATTCCCCCACTTCTTCTATGATTTCCTTGCCTTTGTAAGTCATCACCTGTCACGACCCAATTCCGGAGTCGTGATGGCGCCTGTCGTGGAACCAGGCAAGCCACCCATTTTATCTAAGCTAAAAACACTTACCAATAAAATATCATTTTTAACAAGTCTGTGGATAATAATAATAATAAATATGAAGTTTTAAACAATATCTGAAACCAAAGTTCAAGTTCTACAACCCCGGTACTAGTGTCACTCAGTCACGAGCTACTACAACATAAGAATGTCAAGGTACGAGAATAGACAACATAGTCTGTAAAAGTAAAGTGCAACAAGAAGATACAGAGGGGAAAAGACGAGGCTGCAATCGCCAGCTGCTACCTCGAAGGCTCCAAAAGAAACTCTAACAGCCGATCCGCAACCTCTACCGGGTCCCGATGAACTTGGATCTGCACACAAGGTGCAGGGGGTAACGTGAGTACACCAACTCAGAAGTAACGAACCCAAACTATGGGCTGAGACGTAGTGACGAACTAAACCTCAATAACTGTAATCATTAGCGTACAAAATTTTAGACATGTGCACAATTTATCAGAAAAGAACAACAGAATATGCTAGGTATATCTCAATATGCTCTACATGGCAACATATCAACAGTGTGAAAATGCACATAGTTCTCATAAATCTCCTACATACGTCCACTCAGTACTATATATGGCTCTCAGGCCCAGGGAAGATCCATCCCGGAATATGCATAAACACCGGTGACCGTAGTCACTCAGTACTGAGGAAAAAGGCCAATCCAGCCCCACGAAGAAGATCCATCTCCGGAATACAACACTCGGACAAGATCCATGTCCAAGGACGGTCCATACCTCACATATATCAACTTCGAACAAGATCCATGTCCAGGGAAAATCCATCCCTCAATATCTGTAACTTCAGGCAAGATCCATGCCCAGGGAAAATCCATCCCTCAATATCTGTGCGCTCACTAGGGGTGTAAAGACTCCGGAGGGGCTCATATAAGCCCAAGCGCTATATCAAGCCAACAAAGTCATGATTCAAGATCGCTGAGGTGTGCAGCCCAATCTCATAACTGTCTCAATACTAGGCTATCGTCCTCACTCAGTCAGTACTTTCCAGTCTCACTCACAATGCTCTCAAATATAACAATCAACCCAAAACAATGACAATATAGAAATAAACTAGCAACTTCTGAGACTCAGGCATGAAACATATGCTATAACAAGACTGAGTACATGTAAACAAATAATCGCAGATAGAGACAACAACAATCGACCATTCTGGTCTGAACATATCGACGTGAAGCCTTAACATTTATACTTAACATGATTTCTAATACGTTCAAGGTAAATGCAACCTCCACAGTACAAGTCACGGCCTGAATTGACCATTAGGCAGTGCCATGGGATGAGCCAGGCCAGAATTCTTCGGTGTACGCCCGCATGCCCATCACTTGGCAAGTGCATCACCTTAATTAACATCAAATATCAGATAATTTGGGGTTTCGAACCCTCAATTCCAAGTTTGAAAATGTTACTTACCTAAAAACCGGCTAATATGCTACTCCGCAGTGCCCTTGCCTCTAAATTCGGCCTCCGAGTGCTCCAAATCTACCAACAATCAGATGAATATCATTATAATGTGCTAAGGAACTAATCTCAATCGAAATTTATCAAAAATACTCAAAAATCCCGAAATTGGTCAAACCCGACCCCTGGGCCCAAGTCTCGGAATTCGGAAAAATTTATAAAACTGAAATCCTTATCCTTCCTCGAGTCTACCCATGTCAAATTTACCAAAATCCGACCCCAATTACCCCTTCAAATCATCAAAAGAACTTTCAAACCTTTCTACCCCTTTTCCCCCAATTTCCACTTGATTCCTCAATTTCCATGGTAAAAATCAATACTAATTCGTGATATTAGACCAAAAGTGATTGAAGAACACTTACCACAAGACTCCCATTGAGAATCTCTCCCATGGTGTTTTGAAATATAGCTAAAAACCCTCGTTTTGAAACTTAACTTAAACTTTCTGCCCAGGCTTTTTCGCACATACGGCAGATTCCTCGCACATGCGGTCCCGCACCCACGCTCAGGGGGACCGCACCTGCGGAACTTCATTAAACCGTCTAAACTCTCACCTGCAGTCCAATTTCCGCACCCGCGGGACCGCTCCTGCGATCCAAGTGACCGCACATGCGACCTCCCTCCAGTCTGCCCAAAAATCCGCACCTGCGAAGCTTTGTCAGCTTCTGCGGGCCCGCACCTGCGGCTCCTCTTCCGCAAGTGCGAAAGCACCAGTACCACCAACTTCAGCACTAATAAAAATTATTCCAACTCCCCATTAATCACCCAAAACCATCCCGAGCCCCTCGGGACCCCAACCAAATGTACCAACGCATCAAATATGATTATTAAAACTTATTCGACCCTTCAAAACATCAACCACAACATCAAAACCCCAAAAACATTTCGAATTCAAGCCTATGAACTTTGAATTTTCTAAATTCCACCAACGATGCCGAAACTACCCAAAACAACTTCGATTGACCTAAAATTTTGCAGACATATCCAAAATGACATTACGAACCTGTTCCAACTATCAAAATTCCATTCCGACCCCAATAGCCTATTTTCCACTACCGACCGGTAATTGCCAAAAACTGACCTTCGCCAATTCAAGCCTAATTCTACATCGGACATCAGAAAAAAAAAAATCCGAACATACTCCTAAGTCCCAAGTCACCCAACGAAGCTATTCGAGCTATCAAATCCGCATTCCGAGGTCATTTACCAATAAGTCAACTCCGAATTGACTTTTCCAACTCTAAGGCTACTTTTAGAGACTAAGTGACTCAATTCCTTCTATAACCACTCCAAACTCGAGCTAACCAATTCTAACACATCGTAAACAGTATAATCAATGTATGACTAGGCAGAAATAGGAATAACGGTGCAAATTCTACGGAACGACCGATCGGGTCGTTACATCACCATTTTGCTGTAGTTCCAAGGAATGATCTTCGTGTTTGTCACAGGGGGTTGCACGACATGTTTGATTATGATCGGCTTGGTTATACCCTTCATACCGCCTTGGTTCTACCTTGTGATAGGGTGGCCTCCAAGGACATATAACCTTGGGCTTGGAATATTGGAGCGAACTTCAACCTCGAGATTCTTGGAACAGATAAAGTTGACTTCCCTGAGCTCTGGGCGCCTTTCACAATCAATGGCACATCTCGGCTTGGGCTTACTTTTAGACATGTTCCTTCTGGAATTGCTCATGTTGTCATTTCTACTCGACCAACCGGCTTGTCTTCTTGATCTCGGCCAATCATTCCCACAAAGTGAACATCATTATGTATTGGCAAGGGGTTGCTGGTCACATTAGAAGGGTCCTCGTCATTTGTCACCACAAAAAGTTTTTCAGCAATTAGTCTTTCTGTGGCTCTTTTCAGAGTCCAACAATCATCAGTGCTATGCCCCGGGGCCCCTGAATAATATTCACATCTAGCATTTGCTTGAAATCCATGTGAATCATGATGCATATGGTGGGGAGCGATGGGTCCAATCACTCCTATTTGCTTCAGTTTCTGGAATAAACTAGAGTATGGTTCAGCCAATGGGGTGAATTTTTCCGCCGGCCTCTACTCTCGACCATAATCCTGCCTGGGACGAGCATTATAGGGTGCCCAAAAATTTTGCTGCTGAGGTCGGGGGATCCTTGGAGCTGGTGCCCATACTTGCTGATTGGGAGGCCGGGCATAGGATTGAGAATTGAACACTGTATATTGTGGTGGGCCCACAAAGTATTGAGGAATTGGCGGAGGATAATAATGTTGAGGGTAGCTGGATTTCCCATGTTGATCTTGCACATAAGGGTGCGGTGCCCCTCTTCGAACTTCCCTAGATCCCGAGGTCATCATGGCCCCCTCATCTCCCTTATTTCTATTTGCCAAACTTCCGGGCCCATTTTGGATAGCTTGGGTAGTGGCCTTGAGAACAACTTGACTTACAATTCTGCTTGTCTTGAGACCATTTTCGACCATCTCCCCTATTTTGATTGCTTCTGCAAAAGGTCTACCCATTGCGGACATCATGTTCTGAAAATAATCAGGCTCTTGAGCCTCCAGAAAAATAGTGATCAACTCATGGTTATCCATGGGTTTTGTCACACCCCTTTTTTTCAACCAAAACCTCACTAAATCCTCTTAAAATAGATAAAAGGATTTTGTGAAGTTTGAAAGGGTTTTTCAATTTTGAAAGTGACAAAAGATTGTGTTTTAAAAGATTAACTCAGAGTCACCACTTAGCATTTGGTTTCGTTGTGTCAGGTCACCATTTTTTTTAAAATTATTTTTTCCTTTTAAAACACTTTGGACTCCAAACTAAGTCCGCACCAGAGATTTAGGTTAAGGGGGTTCACTTGACTCGGGGAGAAGGCGTTAGGCATTCCCCGAGTCCCGTAACAAGTATGGTTGCGTACATGATCAAGTTGGCTTTTAAAATTTTAATGTGAGGTTAAAACACAGAAAAAGGAAAATAAACACACGAGGCTTGAGGTCGTCCCCACCTAATAAAAAAAATAGAAAAATAAGAAGTAAAGAAAAATCCTAAACTAACCTATACTATGAATTCTCCATAAAGCTCGTCAAGGCCTCCAAAATATTTACAATGTTCTTCGGGGCATCCCCGAATAAATATATACAAATTCCTCGGGGCATTCCCCGGATATAATAATTAACTAATGGGGACGACCTTTCACCTCAAAAGAGAAACTAGAACACGAGAGTCCTAAAGATTTGCCTACCCAAGTGTGGTCGGCCTAAACATGCTTCTAGCGGACAATGTAAGAAAAATAAAACTAAAACTAGAAAGAACAATTCATGGCATGCTTTTCTTTAAATTTCTCATTTCATGTATTCCTAAAGCATGTGCAAAATATTTAGTTATCTAATGGGCTCGACTTCCCCCGAGGCTCAACAACCACTCAAAATAACTCGTTAAAACCATCCACACAAATACACAAAGGACATCTAAGAAAGCATTGAAATCAGTCAAACAAAGGAGGAATAAATATGATAGACTCACTCACAAATGAAAACCATTCTGACCGTGGGAAAAATACTCTCAACAGAAGACTTTGCGAGTTTAGAAAATACTATTTCGTAAAAAGAAGAAACCATGACTATGTGATTAAAGAAAAGTGGACTACCAAAAGAAAACTAAGGATTAAACTAACATCCAAATCCTACAAACTCTTAATCAAACACTAACAATTACTGGAGTAAGGTATTTATTATTTTAATATTTCAGAAAATATTATAAGTCAATTTTATAATAACTCTATTATAAAATTAATTGTATTAGCAGTAATTCTCATGGTATGAAAATAATGTTGTGGGTTGATGTTGTATATTAACTCATAACAACAAGTGAAGATAACAGAACACGTCAATATCTGAGCTAAAATTCAAACCAATTTCCATTATGTATCCCAAGCTCTCGTCATACTCAAATCAACACAGAGTAGGGAGGGAAAAGAACGGACCTAAAAATGCTTTCCTTGAATATCAAATAAGGTGAGCAAAAGAAGTACAAGCAGAAATCAGATGTGGATCCTCGCACGAAACAAATCGGGAACGACGAACCTCGAACCTTAGACGGCAACCGGCGATAGATGCGAACCAACTCAAACAGACTCCATTCTTGTAACCAAGAATTAAAATTTGAAAATCAAAACAACAGAACTATTTTTATACTTTTTTCTCATTTTTTGGAACTTAAATCAGAGAAGAGTAATTTGTTTTGTTTTAGATCTGTTTTTGCAACTTCTTGTTGCTGCTCTTTCACGCCGTTGCTGCTAGGAACGATAGTGAGGTCTGGAGGCTTTGAGGTGATGAAGAAGAAGGTGCGGGGCTGGTTTCGTTGCTGCCGGCGTGGAAATGAAGGGAGTGACTGGTGGCGGCTGGTTGTTGTGGTGAGGGGGAAACCGACGACGGCTGCTCTTGGGAGGTTGAGGGTGGCCGTGTTTAATTTTTCGACGAGTCTGGTAAAGAGAGGTGGGGTGGGAATGAGGCTGTTCAGTGGCGGCGCTGCAGGGAGGAGTTATGAGACGGCTGGACTCTAGGTTGAGGGGCTGGTGAGAGGTGAACTGGCGGTGACTGAGTGAGGGACGGCGGCTGCAGGGAGGAGTTAAGTCTTGAAGAAGATGGAGGTGGGTCCCTTAGGTTCTTAGGTTTTTGGGTGTTAAGAAGTGGGTATGGGCTAAGGGTTATTTGGGCTAAGGGTTCATGAGTTGGTTTGAATTGGACTTCAAATTTAAAAACTTGGGCTAAGAAAATGCTGAAAATTTAATTTAACTTCTAAAATACTTACAAGAAAAATAGTCCTTAATTGATTTTAATAAATTATTATATTTAAAATAAAACTAAAAATTAAAGTTGAAACTATTTTTGGTATTTTCAAAGATTATATTAAAATAAAAAAGGTTCAAAGTAATATATCCTTCTAAAATACCTAATACGTGAATTAAATAGAGAAATATGGAACTATTTTTGTAATTTTTAATTTTTGTGCTTAAAATAAAGTAAAAGAGTTAAAACTAGCTAAAATAACGATATTAGGCCTAAACTAAATATTAAAAGCTAAAAGGTATAAAAATTCGATGAGGGTCAAAAATTACATGTCTACATGTGGCTTGACCCTAGCTGCTTGCTCCCTCCACTTGATTGCAT
Organism: Nicotiana undulata; assembly: GCA_005239495.1. Lineage (NCBI taxonomy): Eukaryota > Viridiplantae > Streptophyta > Magnoliopsida > Solanales > Solanaceae > Nicotiana > Nicotiana undulata. The sequence goes on from ML249828.1 coordinate 42,530, forward strand.
ACTCCCTAAAGCTTTCAGTTGGCTTTTTCTTCATATTGGATAGAGAATTGCGATCTTGTGCAATATCTATGTTGTACTAGAATTGTTTGACGAAGGCCTGGGCCATGTCGTCCCAAATATGCCAGTGAGAGATATCTTGGTCAACGAACCATTCAGAGGCTAGCCCCACAAGACTTTCCCCAAAATAAGCCATCAACAGTTCTTCTTCTCCACATGCACCCCTCAGCTGGTTGCAGTACCTTTTCAAGTGGGCGATAGTGTCCCGACCCAAAATCAATAGGTCGTGATGGTGCCGGACACCACTGTAAGGCAAGACACCCCTCAATAAGTTGAGTTACTTTCCTGTTTAACATTTTCGAAATCGTTGCCTTTTTCTACAGTTCATAATCAAAATAAATAAATTTCAATGAACTAAACAAGACATAAAATCAATTCAGTATAATAAGATAAATCTCATCACATCCCCCAGAACCCGATGACACAAGTACATGAGCAACTTTTAAGAATTTATACAATTATACACTGCTTGTCAAGGGAACAAATTGGACAAAGGCAATAAGAAAAAAAAATGTAAATACATTGAAGGGAAACTCTGTCAGCTGCGGAACGCCTCCGGATGAATCCGACCCGTATAAGTCTCCAATTCAATTACTGTACTACAAAGGTACCTGTGTAACAAAATGCACAGAAAGTGTAGTATGAGTACATATACATATATGTACCCAGTGAGTATCCCGTCTAATCTCGAAGAAGTAGTGACGAGAGGTCGACTCGACACTCACTAAGGTCCATCTGTATAATATGAGACAGGATATAACGAAAAGCAGTAAGCATGTAAGACAATGAGCAGCAAATTCATATAAAGCACAGGAATCCAAGTAAATAGTCCACTTTCCTTCCCCCAATTATTTACCTAATTAATATAACAATTACATATATAACGCACAGTAATCCGAGTAAATACTGAAACAAGTAACAATGTTCACTTTCTTTCCCCCAAATATCTAATACAACTAATATCCATGCGATCATTTAACAATTTACGTCCTTAAAACAATTTAATAATTTAAATCACAAGTGGTATATCATATGTATACATATGTGTATATATGCCAAGGGTCGTTCGGCCCGAACCAACAATAGAAATAAACTATGCACTTTCTTTCCCCCAAATATCTAATCAAACTAACATCCATGCGATCATTTAACAATTTACGTCCTTAAAACAATTTAATAATTTAAATCACAAGTGGTATATCATATGTATACATATGTGTATATATGCCAAGGGTCGTTCGGCCCGAACCAACAATAGAAATAAACTATGCACTTTCTTTCCCCCAATATTCAATTACAAGTCAATATCCATGAAACAATGCCAAATAATCATGCGCACACAGGAATAAAACAACCGGCCGGAGTCATAAGGAAACAAAATAGTTATGCACTGTCGGGGATCGACCGACCCGTCCCAAAAGTTCATGCTTACCATAGTCATGTCTGCGCACTACCGAGGATCGATCGGCCCGTCCCACAAGAGCGTCTTTCAAATTAATCATATTTGTGCACTGCCGGAGATCGACCGGCCTGTCCCAAAAGTGCACCTTTAAATCCGCTGTGGCGTACTGCCCGCTCCCATGAGAGTGGGGGAAATCATACATCGCTCGCGTAATATAAATTGCGAAGCGGTCACATGCAAACACAATAATTCTTAACACATACTTTCCATAACCAATTCCTTCCAAATCAACAATTTCCATAACCAATTCCTTTCAAATCAACAATTTCCAAAAAAATCTCAGAGAAACGATACCACACATAATATGGTCTCATAGCATATATGGAATTACAAGGAAGCACATAAGGCATCACAAGGAAGCATGTAAGGCATTACAAAGAAGCACATAAGGCATGTTGTGGGCCTAACTAGCCGGACATAAAAATAATAGCCGCTACGTACGGACTCTCGTCACTTGGTGCGTACGTAGTCCCAAACAAACCACACATAGCATTTAAATCACCTAGGAGGACAATTCCCTCATACAAGGTTAGAAAGGAGACTCACCTCGCTCCGAAGATCCATACCCGGCGTCCAAGCCTCTATGACGACTCCAATGGATGCACGACGTCCCAAAACTACCAAATAACGGCAATTCAATGAAAATATACTCTAATATTTGCAAAAAATTCAGATTATATAATTTCCCAACTCCGCTCAAGGAATTGANAGCTCAAATTCGTGGTACAATCCAATTTATCAAGTTTCTAGGTTTTCTTCCAAAAATCCCAATTTTCCCACAATTTTCATGTTCAAATCCATGTAATAACCTTGTATTTAACTCAAAATGGGAAGAAATTTACTTACCTAATGATGCTTGGCGAAAATCCCTTCTTGAAGCTCCCCAAAATCGCCACCCCAAATGAAGAAATGAGGAAATGTCCAAGAATTCCCGGTTTAAAACAATACACTACCCAACGATCCATCTTCGCGAACGCGGCAAGACCCTCGCGTTCACGAAGCACAACTCTGCTTCAGCGCCAAATCATTCTTTGCGTTCGCGACCCTAGGCTCGCGTTCGCGAAGGTCACCTGCCCAGACCCATCGCGTTCGCGTTCTAGGCCTCGCGTTTGCATAGGCCAACGACCCCCAGGCCCCCAGCTCCCATTCCTTCTTCGCGTTCGCGTCCCTCCAGGCGCGTTCGCGTAGAGAGCTCAAGAGAACCCTTCGGGTTCACGTCTACCACCACGCATTCGCGAAGGCCAAATTTCCAGCCCCTAAAACTTCCTTCTCCGCGAACGCATGAAGCCCACCACATTCGCGAAGAACAATTTCGACACCAGCAAACCAACAACAGCAATTCTTCAAAAATTGACCTGAAACACACCCGAGGCCCTCGGAACCCCGTCCAATCACACGACTCAGTCCCATAACACCCCACGAACTTGCTCGAGGCTTCAATTCACATCAAACAACGCCGAAATCACGAATCGCACTAAAATTCAACTTTATAACTTTGAAATTTCTAACTTTCACATCTGACGCCGAAACTTATCATATCACGTCCGATTGACCTCAAATTTTGCACACAAGTCATATTCGACATTTCGGACCTGCTCCAACTTTCGGAATCGCATTCGGACCCTGATATCAAAATCTCCACTTCCGGTCGGATTCTTCAAAACCTTCAAATATCTATTTTTAACCAAATGACTTCAAAATGACCTCCTGACCTACGAATTCACTTCCGATCGCGCTCCCAGTTACAGAATCACTATACGGAGTTATTTCCTGACTCAGAATCCCAAACGGACATCTACATCACTGAAATGACTTTTAACCCAGATTTATGAAATTCTTCTGAAATGCTATCTTCCATAATATACGCCGAAACACTCCCAGGTCATCCAAACCCGATCCGGATATACGCCCAAGTCCAAAATCATCATACGAACCTGCTGGAACCTTCGGATCCTGATTCCGAAGTCATTTACTCAAAATTCCATTCTTACTCAATTTCTTCAACTTAAGGCTTCTAAAATAAGAATTTTCCTTTCAATTTAACTCTGAACCTCCTGAATCTCAACTCTGACCATACACACAAGTCACAATACCCGAAATGAAGTTGTTCATGACCCCCAACTGCTGAATGACACGCTGGATCTCAAAACGACCGGTTGGGTCGTTACATTCTCCCTCTCTTAAACAGACGTTCGTCCTCGAACGTGCCAAGAACTTCTCTTGAGTTATCTGAAATCACTGTTTTAATACCCCGTGCACCTGCCCGTGCTACCACAACCCAGCTGAGCACATAATCTTGATCAAATATGAAGATATCTTCCTTTATCCATACAACAAGCTCCAAACTCAGTTCCAACACCGGAAATTCCCTGTCAGGCATGTTTCTAGAATATGAAAAACGTATCAACTACCACTCGAGGCACTAGAACACAACTGCGTATCCTTGCTGAATTAGCACCATACACCGCATAATCCATCATCCGACCACAATGATGCTCCCTGAACCTTAATAGTCAGAATTTTACGAATTTGATGCTCTCAATGCACCTTATAGGATATATTCATACATCCTGCTATAATGCTGACGATACTACCACAACGGAGGAGATGTGTAGAGATTCCTAACCAACTGCAGATCTAATCCAAACATTGAAATCTTTTCTCTTGACTTAGATCATCATTTCATTACTAACCAAATATTGGTATTGTTCTTTTCCATACTTCACAAAACCTTATCGCACTGATCCTTGACGCAATAGTCTCGTCTCACCCAGTATGAACTGCTCAGATAACAAATCATCCCCGACATAACAACCAGTCTCACATGACTCTACGATGCGCCAATAGGCCACACATCGAACATGATACATAAGGAAATGACATCAAGAAGGGACTACCCTACTCACGCTATAAATATGATCTTTCCTCAGAGAAATAGGAAGTAAAACACAACATAATCATTATAGGAGTCTTTCTCAACATCACACTGTTGCGGCACGCAACCTGATCCAAATAACATACCCGTGGCGGCGTGCCACCCGATCCCATCATAGAATTTACATAAAGAAATATATACACAGAGTTGAATTGCTCACTATTACAATTTACTGACATCGATCACCAGCACGCTAAGTGCATAACACATTTTTGGGAGACTGATAGAGACATATGCTACAAAACTCCAGCACAACTGAGGTGCGATATATAATCTGAATCTCAAGAGCCATCCTGCTCACATAACCCCATCGCTACGCGGAATCTCAACGCGTAAGAATTTATCAAGTCATTTCACAACTCACACAGCACAATCATTATATCACATGAATTTGACGAAGACGGAACCACATCTAATATTCTAAAACCCCTCCTTGAGGAGCGCTATTCTGAAATGAACACATCTGACTCGCATGAAGCCCATCATCTTGTTTAAACCTATCCATTCACTTCAAGCCGATTCTGCTCGCACTGAACTAGGTTGATAGCCTTACCTGGATCCGTAATAACCCACCTTTTTCTCATAGCACACAAGGGCAACCAGCATAGCAGGGATAAACACCCCACAATCCACAACCAACTAAGCCGAACGCCTTCCAGGCATAAATTCTCAATTAAGCAATATTACACTCCTTTATACTAGGTCTAATTCTTCAACCAATCAGGTGATTTCATGCCACACTTATGCAATCTTCCGCGATCATGCTCCCACGGCCTTCCACACAAGGTAACAAGTATGCACATCCATACCACCGACCACCCTAAGGCTGTAAAACAATTCAAGGACCCGTCACCAGGATACAAAGACTTTTTCACCAAACACTGAACTCAGATGATACTGAAGACAATATCAGTTTATTCTAATCATTTAAATCCTTTGTTATTTCTCCTTCGTGCATCATGACATCCTTGTTAACACCGAACCACAAATCTCGATTCTTACGTCCAGTTACATACTGCTAATTGCACCTATCATGCCAATATGAAATAGTGCGAGAATTCATCATAACTCCTGAGCCAATATTAGGGTGAATACTTTATCATGTATAAAACCTTTACTTACCTCAATTCACGAGGATCAAAACAACACACGAGTGAATTCTCACAATCACAATACATGCAAATTCCTTAAGTAGTGGTCTGAACCACCATAAACCATCCGGGATCCGCCTATACCTGACAGGCCATAACACTTGAATGCTTCCAATAAAATCTATTACAACGGTCTACATGCCCCACACACATCCGAACAAACCATACACATACGTAATCATACCGAAGGAACTTGATCACTACCGAACAGGTGCCATTTCAACCATGGCTAACCAAATCCACCTTCTTTTTAATCATCTTCAATTGCCCCGGAGATAATAGTAGCTCTCTTCAATTCATAGCAACTCATCCCGCAATTTGTCCCGAGTGACGCATGAGACCGTGCCGCCTAAATCCCGCAGCCTGTCTCATCCCCCTCCAATGACCATCTCCACAATCCAAAGTCTATTCTCTTACTCCTTCCATACTATCCTGCATGCTGAAAGTAACATAGAACGCTTCAATCATCTTTCCCTTCTCTCAAGAATTATGCTGCCAAAGCCCGATTCTTAATCATATTACTTCTTGAAACCTTTAAACACCGCATCCCTAATCCTCCGAATTTACTAGGATCACTGCTGCGAGTCACCCACTCTAACTGACCCCGAATACAATCAACTCCAAGGCTCTTCTAGCACCTGAACATCCTTTCAATGGAATACGTGACTAAGTCACTACCTTTACAACTTGTCGATATGCCGACTAATCCGCAACCCTATGAGAACACGATCCTACAACCCAACTACAGGAGGTGGAACTCCCCCACTTAGCCCGAAGCTACTCCTTACCTCACTCTAGACCCATGCTGGAATCCTTCCTCTCTTGCTAGCTCGATCTTGCTCAACCAATCTGTCCGCCCTTCCGAAGTTTCCTATTAGCATTCCCCAAATACCCAAAACTCCCTAGCATCATTCGCACATTCTGCCTCCTATCGAATCGCCGCTATGATTTCTTACAGAGAACTAACTAACCATACCACCGCTAACCTATAACCAAAAATACTCGCTAACCTATACCAAGAAATACCCGCTAACCTATTCCTAGGAATACCTGCTAACCTATACCTAGAAATAACCCACCTGCATAAATCACCAACTGATACCGTCCAACAATATTACGTTACACACCCTCTACGACATCAATATCCCACCCTAAGCCTGTTCTTATTCACCAACCTTGCATGCCTGCCCGCTCCTCCTGGACATCTACTAACTGCTCCACCACGTCTTCCGACCCACTACAGCTCTCAAATCACTCCAACTTTCCCTTAAGATAGGCAACCGTCCTACCACTGACCTCATGCTACGCTGCCACTCTTCCACTTGTTAAACTCTTTCCTTTAAGAAACTATCGACTTCCGTTCCTTCCACCTGGCCTTTCAAAAATTTAGCTGCCATCTGACACGTCTCTCGTGACTTCCTTCCTCAAATGCTTCTCGTTGCGACCTCAAGGCAAAATCATTTCTCGTAGCTCTTTGAGCCAGCAGATCACCACAACTTCAAACTCTCTAAAGATCATCTTTCTCGAGCTGCCTTCATTAGAGGTAACTGTTCAATTCTGAACCACTACACACCACGATCTCGGACAACCGCTTCTTCAACACTGCTTCACAACACTCTAACCCCATGCGACCTAAGAGCTATAACACCGGCAAATTTAACATATCATATTCGATCAAACAACGATACCACAACACAGGTGAATACTCCACCTTGCTCGATAGCTACAATCTAACTACTTTGTCAATCCGAACCGGACCATTCATGGCCCAAGTGCCTTTCCTCCGCCAGAACTAAAATACTGAAATCTCGAAACCACGCCCTGAGAAGACCTCCCTTAAAGTCATTCATTGCCCTTACATATGGGCAAGCATCCTACCATCCTATCAACACCGCACGATATCCAATCGTAAGCATCATAACGACCTGATCATAGCCTCAAAGTCCTCAGAAACATAATTACTGAGCTGAAACAACATATTATTCTTCTGTAGGGCAGCAACAACATCCCCAACCAACTGCACATGGAAAATATCTCGCACCATATCCGTAGCACTATTTCAATTCCTCAAAGCCTCAAATCATAGCAAGAGCTTCGCGACGTGTAAGATTGAGTAGGAAGAAACATAAGCATAAGCCTTAATGGAGTCAAATCGCACGATGAGGAATCAAGAACGGAAGTACTCCTACAGCCCTGTAGCCTCTCGAAGATAAGTACAGACGTCTCTGTACCGATCCGCAAGACTCTACTAGACTTGCTCATCACTCGTGAAACCTAAGGGAACCTAGTGCTCTGATACCACATTGTCACGACCCAAAATCTATAGGTCGTGATGGCGCCGGACACCACTGTCAGAAAAGCCACCCCTCAATAAGTTGAGTTACTTTCCTGTTTAACATTTTCGAATCGTTGCCTTTTTCTACAGTTCATAATCAAAATAAATAAATTTCAGTGAACCAAACAAGATAGGAAATCAATTCAGTATAATAAGATAAATCTTATCACATCCCCCAGAACCCGGTGACACAAGTACATGAGCAACTTCTAAGAATACAATTATACACTTCTTGTCCGAGGAACAAATTGGACAAAGGCAATAAGAAAAAAAATGTAAATACATAGAAGGGAGACTCTGTAGCTGCGAAACGCCTCCGGATGAATGCAGCTCGTATAAGTCTCCAATTCAATCACTGTACTACAAAGGTACATGTGCAACAAAATGCACAAAAAGTGTAGTATGAGTACATATACATATATGTACCCAGTGAGTATCCCGTCTAATCTCGAAGAATTAATGACGAGAGGTCGACTCGACAGTCACTAAGGTCCAACAGTATAATATGAGACAGGATATAATGAAAAGCAGTAAACATGTAAGACAATGAGCAGCAAATTCATATAAAGCACAGGAATCCAAGTAAATAGTTCACTTTCCTTCCCCCAATTACTTACCTCATTAATACAGCAATTACATATATAAAGCACAGTAATCCGAGTAAATACTGAAACAAGTAACAATGTTCACTTTCTTTCCCCCAAATATCTAATACAGCCAATATCCATGAGATCATTTAACAATTTACGTCCTTAAATCAATTTAATAATTTAAATCACAAATGGTATATCATATGTATATATATATGTATATATGCCGAGGGTCGTTCGGCCCGAACCAACAATAGAAATAAACTATGCACTTTCTTTCNAACAATCAAATTTATCAAGTTTCTAGATTTTCTTCCAAAAATCCCAATTTCCCCACAATTTTCATGTTCAAATCCATGTAATAACCTTGTATTTAACTCAAAATGGGAAGAAATAAGGATGCTTGGCGAAAATCTCTTCTTGAAGCTCCCTAAAATCGCCACCCCAAATGAAGAAATGGCCAGGAATTCCCGGTTTAAAACAATACACTACCCAGCAATCCTTCTTCGCGAACGCGGCAAGACCCTCGCGTTCGCGAAGCACAACTTTGCTTCGGCGCCAAATCCTTCTTCGCGTTCGCGACCCTAGGATTACGTTCGCGAAGTTCACCTACCCAAACCCATCGCGTTCGCGTTCCAGGACTCGCGTTCGCATAGGCCAACGACCACCAAGCCCCCAGCTCCCATTCCTTTTTCGCGTTCGCGTCCCTCCTGGCGCGTTCGCGTAGAGAGCCCAGGAGAACCCTTCGCGTTCGCGTCTACCACCACGCGTTCGCGAAGGAAAAATTTCAATCCCCTGAAACTTCCTCCTCCGCGAACGCATGAAGCCCACCGCGTTCGCGAAGAACAATTTCGACACCAGCAAACCAGCAACAACAATTCTTCCAAAATTGACCCGAAACCACCCCGAAACACACCCGANTCCTCAAAGCCTCAAATCATAGCAAGAGCTTCGCGACGTGTAAGATTGAGTAGGAAGAAACATAAGCATAAGCCTTAATGGAGTCAAATCGCACGATGAGGAATCAAGAACGGAAGTACTCCTACAGCCCTGTAGCCTCTCGAAGATAAGTACAGACGTCTCTGTACCGATCCGCAAGACTCTACTAGACTTGCTCATCACTCGTGAAACCTAAGGGAACCTAGTGCTCTGATACCACATTGTCACGACCCAAAATCTATAGGTCGTGATGGCGCCGGACACCACTGTCAGAAAAGCCACCCCTCAATAAGTTGAGTTACTTTCCTGTTTAACATTTTCGAATCGTTGCCTTTTTCTACAGTTCATAATCAAAATAAATAAATTTCAGTGAACCAAACAAGATAGGAAATCAATTCAGTATAATAAGATAAATCTTATCACATCCCCCAGAACCCGGTGACACAAGTACATGAGCAACTTCTAAGAATACAATTATACACTTCTTGTCCGAGGAACAAATTGGACAAAGGCAATAAGAAAAAAAATGTAAATACATAGAAGGGAGACTCTGTAGCTGCGAAACGCCTCCGGATGAATGCAGCTCGTATAAGTCTCCAATTCAATCACTGTACTACAAAGGTACATGTGCAACAAAATGCACAAAAAGTGTAGTATGAGTACATATACATATATGTACCCAGTGAGTATCCCGTCTAATCTCGAAGAATTAATGACGAGAGGTCGACTCGACAGTCACTAAGGTCCAACAGTATAATATGAGACAGGATATAATGAAAAGCAGTAAACATGTAAGACAATGAGCAGCAAATTCATATAAAGCACAGGAATCCAAGTAAATAGTTCACTTTCCTTCCCCCAATTACTTACCTCATTAATACAGCAATTACATATATAAAGCACAGTAATCCGAGTAAATACTGAAACAAGTAACAATGTTCACTTTCTTTCCCCCAAATATCTAATACAGCCAATATCCATGAGATCATTTAACAATTTACGTCCTTAAATCAATTTAATAATTTAAATCACAAATGGTATATCATATGTATATATATATGTATATATGCCGAGGGTCGTTCGGCCCGAACCAACAATAGAAATAAACTATGCACTTTCTTTCCCCCAATATTCAATTACAAGTCAATATCCATGAAACAGTGCCAAATAATCATGCGCACATAGGAATAAGTCAACCGGCCGGAGTCATAAGGAAACAAAATAGCTATGCACTGCCAGGGATCGACTGGCTCGTCCTAAAAGTGCATTCTTACCATAGTCATGTCTGCGCACTGCCGAGGATCGATCGGCCCGTCCCACAAGTGCGTCTTTCAAATTAATCATATTTGTGCACTGCCGGGGATCGACCGGCCCGTCCCAAAAGTACACCTTTAAATCCGCTGTGGCGTACGGCCCGCTCCCATGAGAGTGGGGTAAATCACACATCGCTCACGAAATATAAATTCCTAAGCGGTCACATGCACACACAATAATTCTTAACAAATACTTTCCATAACCAATTCCTTCCAAATCAACAATTTCCATAACCAATTCCTTTCAAATCAGCAATTTCCATAAAAATCTTAGAGAAACAATACTACACATAATATGGTCTCATAGCATATATGGAATTACAAGGAAGCAGATAAGGCATCACAAGGAAGCATGTAAGGCATTACAAAGAAGCACATAAGGCATGTTGTGGGCCTAACTACCCGGACGTAAAAATAATAGCCGCTACGTACGGACTCTCGTCACTTGATGCATACGTAGCCCCAAACAAACCACACATAGAATTTAAATCACCTAGGGGGACAATTCCCTTTTACAAGGTTAGAAAGGAGACTCACCTCGCTCCGAAGATCCATACCCAGCTTCCAAGCCTCTATGACGACTCCAATGGATGCACGACGTCCCAAAACTACTAAATAACGGCAATTCAATGAAAATATACTCTAATATTTGCTAAAATTCAGATTATATAATTTCCCAACTCCGCTCAAGGAATTGACCAAAATGCCCTCAGGCCCACGTGCCCGGATTCCGAAATTTCTCGAAGATAAATTCTACCCATAGCTTTACTAGTTCAAATATACAATTTACTCCTAATTCCATGCTCAAATTCGTGGAACAATCAAATTTATCAAGTTTCTAGATTTTCTTCCAAAAATCCCAATTTCCCCACAATTTTCATGTTCAAATCCATGTAATAACCTTGTATTTAACTCAAAATGGGAAGAAATAAGGATGCTTGGCGAAAATCTCTTCTTGAAGCTCCCTAAAATCGCCACCCCAAATGAAGAAATGGCCAGGAATTCCCGGTTTAAAACAATACACTACCCAGCAATCCTTCTTCGCGAACGCGGCAAGACCCTCGCGTTCGCGAAGCACAACTTTGCTTCGGCGCCAAATCCTTCTTCGCGTTCGCGACCCTAGGATTACGTTCGCGAAGTTCACCTACCCAAACCCATCGCGTTCGCGTTCCAGGACTCGCGTTCGCATAGGCCAACGACCACCAAGCCCCCAGCTCCCATTCCTTTTTCGCGTTCGCGTCCCTCCTGGCGCGTTCGCGTAGAGAGCCCAGGAGAACCCTTCGCGTTCGCGTCTACCACCACGCGTTCGCGAAGGAAAAATTTCAATCCCCTGAAACTTCCTCCTCCGCGAACGCATGAAGCCCACCGCGTTCGCGAAGAACAATTTCGACACCAGCAAACCAGCAACAACAATTCTTCCAAAATTGACCCGAAACCACCCCAAAACACACCCGAGGCCCTCGGGAGCCCGTCCAATCACACGACTCAGTCCCATAACACCCCACAAATTTCTCGAGGCTTCAAATCACATCAAACAACGCCGAAATCACGAATCGCACTAAAATTCAACTTTATGACTGAGAAATTTCTAACTTTCACATCCGATGCCGAAACTTATCAAATCACGTCCGATTGACTTCAAATTTTGCACACAAGTCATATTCGACATTTCAGACCTGCTCCAACTTTTGGAATCGCATTCCGACCCCGATATCAAAATCTCCACTTCCGGTCGGATTCTTCAAACCCTTCAAATATCTATTTTTAGCCAAATGACTTCAAAATGACCTCCTGACCTCCGAATTCACTTCCGATCGCGCTCCCAGCTACAGAATCACTATACGGAGTTATTTCCTGATTCAGAATCCCAAACAGACATCTACATCACTGATATGATTTTTAACCCCAGATTTATAAAATTCTTCTGAAATGCTATCTTCCATAATATACGCCGAAACACTCCCGGGTCATCCAAACCCGATCCAGAAATACGCCCAAGTGTGAAATCATCATACGAACCTGCTGGAACCTTCGGATCCTGATTCCGAAGTCATTTACTCAAAATTCCAGTCTTACTCAATTTTACTTAGGGCTTCTAAAATGAGAATTTTCCTTTCAATTTAATTCCGAATCTCCTAAATCTCAACTCTGACCATACACACAAGTCACAATACCAAAAATGAAGCTATTCATGACCCCCAACTACTGAACAATGCGCTGGATCTCAAAATTACCGGTCGGGTCATTACAGATAGGGTCGTCGTGTCCATTATACTTCTAAAATTTTGGGGTCTTTAACCCTGGTGGCAAATGGATGTGAGGGAACATGCATAGATCACTTATAGATACACTTTTGTGACCACCTAGTCCTTGTAAGTTTTTTATGTTCTGTTCGAGACTTTTCATTTTCCTGGCCATCTCATCTGGCTCAACTATCTTGGCAGCCTTTTCATTTTCCACTGGTGACTCGTATTGAGGAGTTTGGTTGTATGGAAACGAGACCCTGAAAGCCATATTTCGAGAGTAGTATTGTCCATCATAAGCATGAGATGGTGGCTCATTATTTGTCCTCGTCACAGGAGGTGGTGGTGGGATTGTATATACCGGTGCGCCAGACACGACAAGAGGGGTGTTCCTGACCGGTGCAACTAGAGGTCGCACATTAGAGGTACTAGGGGCGGCATGGAAGCTGTAGTTTGGCACATACCCTGGTGGTAGAATGTGATCGCTCGTTGCATGGAGCGGTGGTTGAGTAGCCTGGGGTACGGTGGAAGTTCCTTCTAAGGAACCCTAAGGCGGAGGCTGACCGGAGACCCAAGCCTGATACACATCAGACAATTGCTGTTTCAATCTTCTTACTTCCTTTGATTCTTGCTCAACTGGCTGACCTTGGCGGTCGTCACTGACCAGCTCAATTTCATCATTGTTAGCCATTGCTACCTTTCCCTTAGATCTGGTAAAGTAGTGATGTGTTGCCAATTTCACCACAAACCAACCACCTTAAGCTTGCTATATAAGAGACAATAAACGTGTTAGGGTTAGGCATTTTACATATATGAATTACACGTAATATGCCATGTTCCTAACATTGTCACCATTTATAACATGCTTTTGGAAGGCTTCATGTTTCATCCAAGCTTATAAGGTTGTTGTTTATTGGCGCTCTTAGTAATTTAATTTTTTATTTTATTTTATTTTTATTTTTCCGCTTTTCTTTTCCCTCACCCCACTTGTTCCCTCATTTTAGAGTCATTGAAAAATATTTCGATCGAACCTTTTGGGAGTTACCTATGTATCATGTCGCCGCATGAATCAGATTATTACGTAGTTCAGGGACACAATCATATTATTATTTTTCTTTCTTTCTTTTTCTTTTTCAAAACAAACATCGCTGGTTCAATTTTGAATTTTCTAAAACAAAATCCATTTCATTGATATAATTGTTTTTTAATAGAAGACCCAAAAACAAAAATTACATAGACACGAACATCTAAACAAGACTAAAATTGTCTCAAAAAATAGAATTTTGAAGATAAAAGGCAAAACAAGAAGACTCGACACACCTAAGACTCTTACAGACTCGATAACAACAAATTAACAATCAAAATGGACTGCCAAATAAATGAGACTCTGATCTTTGCGGGAGAATCCAACAACATTATTGTAGTCATGGAACTTATTCCTGTGGATGACCCCCAACATCATGATATATCCTCTCTAAATCTGCAGATATGTGACAGGCGAAGTTCAATGATACTTCTGCAAACCGCTCTGGCGTCATTCCCTGGCAACTCCTACAAGCTCGGGAGGTATACGTGGATACCTCGAGGATATTTACCTTAATGTGTTCCTGAGCCAAGTGCAATTCTTGACTTCGTTGACCACGGGTCTCAGCTAGATCCAGTGCATCACGCTCGCGCTCCAAGGCCATATCTCTTTGGCGCCGAATTTCCAATGACTCCCCCTCCAACTGATTGATCATACTTTGGTAGTGATGTCTTTTTATTTCAAACTCCGCGATCTGGCGATCCTTGCTTGACTCAACTCCTTCTATCTGATCCTGCAGACCTTGTATTAATGGAGCAAAACCTCTGCGCTCATGATCACGAACCACCTTGAACTGGGCTTCTCTTTCTTCTTGTTGTTGAGCAGTAGGGATCACTTTTTTCTGCCTAATTTGATCTTTCAGTGCTCGCCTCTCTTGTACCCACTTAGCCTTTTCCCGCTCGAAATCAACCTGTTGTATGTCCATGGATGTCTCCAAAATGCTTTTATCTTCTTGTAAAATGTCAATACGAGATGTGAACTCCAGTGTTACTTCCATTCTGGTTTCTCTAACTCTAGCCTCGATCTCCTTTTCCCAGTCAACAGCATGTCGTATGGATCTTTCTAGCCTTTACTCTGGGATGGCCTGGTTGTGAAACCACTCAAGGTATGCGAGGCTTACCTCCCCACGTTCACGATCAGCTACCATCTCGTCCAAATCACAAAATCGACCACAAAACCAAACCTTTTTCTGCATATGACTCCCTTGGAGGTTCCTCTACCTCGAATTCCCACACGAACGGGCGCATGTCCTCAATCGAGGGCCTCTTTTGCTCTCTCCCTAGCTGGCGCATGACGCATAGGGGTGCGTAGGTTTGGAAACCTCTGAAACCCATGAGTATGAAGAATGGACGATACGTCGACATATGCATGACCCTAGCATAAGGGAACCAATAATAGTTCCAAGTGATTCTATCAGCACTCAATGAACCGAGAAATGTCCGCCAAGCTCTCACCCACTATAGAAGATTACAACGTGCGGCCCTGTCTGGGTGACATCCAATGTAATTCAGCCAATTGTCATTGAATTTTACTGCTATTGGGTGATGATAAACGTTCTCTATGAACCACATCTGCAGCAGAATGTTGCATCCCTCGAAGTAATCTTTACCCTCTTGGCAACGGGTCAAAGCTCGAAAAATATCTCCCAAAATCATGGGAAGCATGGTATGATCCTCGCTACTTTGCAAATACGAGACTACTGTAGCCAATCGAATTCTGATGCGCCCACCGCGCTCTGAAAAGACCATGGTTCCCAGAAACGATATCATGAACGCGAAGATTCTCAACTCCCTCCATGCGTCGTAACTCAATTGGTTGACGAATTCTGTGCCCGAAAAGTTTTCAATCCCTTTCTTATCCCCAAATATGTCATAGAAATACTCCAACGGGACCCAACCTTCGTCCAGGCAACCCATTGGAATTCGACGGGGGCATAACTTTTTCAAAAAGTTGTTCACACCAACGTTTCTCAGAGCAACATGCTTTTTCCCACGAAGGTCTCTCCCTAATCCGTTAAACCCACCTAATTCTTCCAATGTAGGCGTCATTTCACAATCTTTAAACCTGAAGATATTGTTCACGGGGTCCCAGAAACCCACTAGAGCCTCGATTAAATCTCGGTTAGGCTTAATTCCCATGATGTTTGTGAGGAACTTGAGGTGCTTAAATACTTGATTTCGTTCCCATGTAGCGAAACTAGCCCACCAATTGCAATGTCTACTCGAGGTCTTATCTCTGATCAAGAACATAGGAGGTGTCTCGTCCCTTACCCTTTTCTGACTGCTTCTTTGTGGAGAATTCACGGTGAACCTAAGAATAAGATAAAAAGGGGTTAAGACTTACCTAAGCTATATGAAATTCAAATTATTCTTTCTTTCTTTTTCTTAAAAATTAAATTCCATTTAGGACTCGATCTATTTACTTTTTTTAAAAAAAGTAGCAGGCACAAAAGGTAGGAAAATGACTATTATTATGCAAACGAAGTTTTGATACTTTCACGGAAGGCTTAAAGGATTTCTCGGTATAAACGGCTAAGCATGGGGACAAAATTAAAAATTAAAAAATAGACGAAATAAACAAAAATGGCTACTTTAACGAAAACGGCCCTTCGGTACTCCCGAGAGAGGTTCAATGGCTGTCTCGGCATATATAACCAGACAAAACTAGATAAGATGGTTATGAAAATGGCCTTTCGGCACTTCCGCAAAAGGTTTTAAGCAATCTCGACAAAATATGGACGGACATAAGGGCAAAATGGTAAAAAGGGAACAAAAGATGGACAAAAATAGCTATTTTACAAAAACAAACCTTCAGCACTTCCGAGAAATATTTTAAGGTTGTCTTGGCAAAACGGCCGGAATACGGGTAAAGTAAAAAACGTGACCAAAAATAGCATTTCTTTTTTGAAAATTTTATGCACATGTGAAATTTTATGTTTTGTTCCTTTTTATTTATTTTTATTTTTTTAAATGTGGGCTGAACCAAATGGTGGTTGCCTACGTATCTTATATCCGGTGAGAATTAAACCCTCGTAGTTCGGTAAAATTGAGTATTTTTCTCTTTTGATTTTAATGAAAACTAATCTTTACACCTCACGCCACACTACTACAAAATCTTAGACAAAAAAAATTATTTGTACTAAACTAGGAGAATGACTTAGGATTATTTGTACTACAAAAAAAGGATTATTTGTACAAATTTGTTTTTTAATGTAAAATGATTACGCTCAACTAATTTTCTAAAGACGGTCAACAATACAAATAAGTCTTCCAAACGATGTAGCGAGTAGCACATAAGTGAACATGATGGTCTCAATGAGGATACCTGTCTTATACCGACCCGGCCTCTGTGCTGAGTTTCGCTAAGTCAAATGCATGTGATGCAAATAAAGCGAACCTACTAGGGATATCCGGCATGAGGTTTGTTCTTCTAGGTTTAAATCCTATTGGAGAAGGTATCTATACTGGCTTACTAGAGCGGACAACTCGAGCCGAGGGGGATCGGCATATCGGTAGCATTGCTTTCCAGCTTAGCTGGTGGTGCTCCTCGCCTAAAACATGTGTGACTAAAATCCTTCACCGGATGACAAGAACCTCGGCTATCTCAAATAAATCGGGCCATGTCAAGCAAATGCCCAATTTTAATTTCAAGAAGACTCAGAGGGGGTGCGTGAGAAGACAGTTTATAGGTACAGTTCAACAATATCAAAGCGGTAAAAGCAAAGAGGTAGCACATTAGGCACAAATAAATCACAATATATACAAAATTAATAAAGCCAAACAAAAGTTAACATGTGCAAGCTCGAATTCTAGTTGTCCCCAGCTGAGTCGCCAGAGCTGTCACACCCATTTTTTATCCCCCCCCCCCCCCCCCCCCAAAAGATATAAGTGTTATGGGTTGTGGGTTAAAGAATTTTTCCAATTAAAGAGATAAATTTTGAGTAGGGATTATTTTATTTACAGAGTCTCCACTTGGAATTGATCTTTTCGGTGTTCCAAGTCACCATTTATTTGAATCCCTAATCAAAGGAAGATTTGGCTCTATTTTATCGGTCTGCAAAAACAAATTTTGGGTAAGGAATTTTGTTGACCGGGGAGAAGGTGTAAGGCATTCTCCGAGTCCCGTGGTTCTAGCACGGTCGCTTTATTGACTTAAAGCTTGGCTTGAATTAATTTTAGACAAACTGTAATTTATATGATTTTCATGTTTTACCTATCCGCTTTTATTCCTTGATTATTAGAAAGATTAAAGAAAATTTTGAATAATAAGATGTCATAACCACACTACGCAAGTGAATGTGTGATCGAGACGAAAGTTATTAATTTTATCGCAGCAGCGCTACACAAGTGAATTCGCAGTTATGACAAAGATTAGTAGTACATTATTACTTTTAAAATTTTACTACACTTAAAGAAATACTAAAATATTAAGTATCGCACTACGCAAACGAATCCTCGATTTTAGCAAAAGAAATAAATTACAAATTAATTAAAGCTACGAGAAATAGTATGAGATTATTCAAATATTAAAAGTTAACATCATGCTACGCAAGCGAGTTCGTGAATGAAAAAGTTAAAACGCACCTACTAGTTGCCTAGCGTTTAAATTAATTATTAAGAAAATTAAGTTGTAAAGTTATTTGAATTAAAGAAAAACTGATTTTTTTTNGTGATGGGCCAGCCCACTTATTTGAAAATGCCAGCTTGTTTTGGTATTGGACCAACTGTTAGTTATAAACTTGGCCTATCATTTTATTTTTATGCCCAACTTATTATAACTACTGATAAACCATTATTATATTTGTAGTGGGCAACATTTTTATCCTTTTCATCACCTAACTACTATTTTATACTCATAGCATTAAATCACACCAGAATACTTATAAAACCATAATTACAAGAAATAAACACTAATAAATAAATAAAAAATAAACATCATGGATTTGTTGAACATTGGCTAACAAATCTAAGGCAAACTAAACTCAATAAACTACTAAAAGAAAAAACTTATAAAATTAAAAGAAATCATTTTTTTTTCATGAAACATGCATTAGCCTAAAATACGAGATAATCTTTCGACTTTAAATATACATTGCAACGAACAGAAAAAAAGACAACGAGCTATGAGCCAAACTATTTAAAATATGGTGTCAACCAGAATTAAACAAGAGGTTCAACATTTATTACACATGCTTACATACAAAAATCCTACACAAACAAGATATTTAAAACTCGAAGAGAAGATGAAGAATACTTAAATCTGCTTCATTTCTATTCATTCTTGACTCAAAATTACAGTAGCACTTTGAGAGAATTACCTGGATAGCAGAAAAGAAAATATCAGCGGGGAAGAACTGAATTTCAGCAACAAAAGCAGTAGAAAACAACAGCAAAATTGCGTTTAAACAACCTGAAAACCTTAGAGAAGAACCCAGAACCAACTCTAAAGAAGATCTATATTTTTTTAAAGGGTTGCACTCTATAATTCACTCACAAAGCTCACAATTTCAGCTTACTAAAGGGTGCTTTAGTTGCTTATTTTCTTTTAATATTTTTGTGTGTTCAAGCAATTCTAAAAATGTATGAAAGTGTAAAAAATAGAGTCCTGAAGTGAGGTAAGAGCAGCCCCTTAAATAGGCAAATAAAGTCACTTTTGGGACAGATTTTGGCTCACCAAAAGTCTGTCAAAAAAGGACTGACTTGGTGTGCTAAACACTTTTCAAAGGCTGTCCAAAAGGTGAAAGGACAACCTGAAAATCTACTACAACAGAAGCAAGAAGAAAATATGTCATTTCAGCCACCCTACTAGTAAAAAGTAAGCTACTAGTACCCTAAGTCATGATCAAACCCATAAAAACTTAAGATTTTAACAACATCAATACTACCCTATTAATTTTAAACTAAAACAAAACTCACACAACTAACAATTGCAAAACAGAAACAAGACTTCAAAGAGAATTAAAACTCAAACTAACTAGATTAAAACAAATTAATTTGTGCAAACTAACCATAGAACAAACAACTGAATTCACAGACTAATGCTCAAAACAAAAATTAGACGAACATCGCTAACAATCAGACGACTACGTTCAACGACTAAACAATCCATTACCTAAGTAAATGATTTAACTAATACACTAAAGATCCCATTTAATCAATAATAATCTAACAAACGACTAAACTAAATAGAGATAACTAATTAAATAATCCTAACTTGAAACTCTAATTAACAAGAAACAACCAAAAAAAAAGGAAATCAGAAACTGACATACTAATAAATAAATAAATCAGAAATTAATTAAAGGGATGACGATTATACCTAACGGGCATGCATGAAACTGTTCGAGCCACGAGAAGACCCCGGGATGCCAAGAGGTGGCTGTCTGACCCCAAAACACAAGTTTCCTTTTAGCAAACGCCCAAAACAAGTAAGTTTTGGCATCATACTAGAAGGGAACATGAGTCTTTAGGTCGAGTGGGCTAAAAAAGGAGCCAGTGGTGGCCTGAGGTGGTCGCGGCAGTGGGGAAGGGGTAGATGGCCGGCGGCAACAAGGATTTTGGGGGTGAAACGGGTAGGAAAAGATATATCTTAATGAGATCTATTCGTTTATGTGTGGCACGGGGTGTGGAAGGTTAGATTTTGCCGGATTTGTGGGTGGCGGCAACTAGGTTTTTTTTTGGATTTAGGTATATTTGGTGATATTGAGGGTGATTTCGGGGATTCGGGGTTTGGACATGGGTAGAGGATGAAAAGAGGAGAGGATTGGTATACTTTGGAGGTGTTTTGAAGACGGCCGCCGCCGGTGGATGATTTTCGGCGAGCGGCACCGCCGTGGAAGGTGTGGCAGCAGAGATGGGGGAAAGAGAAGAGAAAATAAAGAAAGGGAGGAAGAAGAGAAAAGATAAGGGAAAAAATGGAGAAAAAGTTTAGGGATATGAGGCTTTAAATACCTCGGGCAGAGAGTGAATGGGAGCCATTGGATCAAGTTGGAATGGATGGGTAGGATTTGATCTTAGTAAACTAAACAAAACTACGTAGTTTTGAAGTCTTCCAGGCCAAAGCCTATGGACTAAGTCTTGGGTTGTTGGGCTACCGATTTTGGTCCAATATTTGGGCCAGTTTTGGCTTTAAAAATGATAAAACCCAATCCTCTAACCCCATATCAAATTATTTAACATGATCTAACTCTAAAAGCCTAAAAATACACACACACAATAATTCTACAAATAATAATGTAGAAGAAAAAACTAAGAGCAAAAATTAGGAATTTACAGCTGCCCCTCGTTGCTCGAGAACATGAAGAGTTTTCGTGCAAAGCAAAGTGAATGCTACGACTAATTTTTGCTCACACATCACCACAATGGAAGCATATATTTTGTTTTTGTGAAAAAGGTGACCGAACCTTGCTTCCGAGGTTGCCTACATATCCTTGGCTATAAAGGAATCAGGTCGGTGTAGTTCTAGGAAAAAATGGTAGCTGGGACTACCGGACACAAGATTTAAGACTGTTTTTGCTGTTGTGCTTGTTGTTGTCGTTGTTACTATTACTTGTTACTTACATCAAAAGGAAAAGAGAAGAGAACTACATATGTCTGCAAATTAGGAGTTACAAAATACCTATCTATGTGTCTTCTGGAGTCAAATATTGATTCTTGACCTGCTCGCTTCTGTTGACCTTAGATTGGATCTTGATGCTCTTTGAAGAAAAACACTATGGCTCATTCTTTATTGCTTGATTTCCCGATCAGAATTTGGAAAAATGAAATTTGAGAAGCTGGATTGTTGACATATTATCAATGCTAACTTGAACTATCTTGTAATCAAAAGACTTCTTTCTTCTGACGAGAAACTAAAACCGCAAGCTTTAACCGTCACTTGTGCTCTACGGCGGGGCCTGAAAAGCCATCAAAGACGAACAAAACGAACAAAAATTTTCTGCCCCAGTTTGGACTAGGAAAATTTTGTGAGTTATCAGAGAAAGTTGTAAACTATCTAATTTATTGGAAGGCACACAGAAACAATAGAATAAACTAGCTAAAAGAGATAAATTTTTGTAATGAGGGATTGTGTACCCTACGTTACCAAAAGGATAGGTAACCAGGGGTTGGTACCCTGTATTACAGGAAAGAAAACGTAATCAGGGGTTGGCACCCTGTATTACTAGAGAGGAATGTAATCAGGGGTTGGTACCCTGTATTACATGGAAAGGAATGTAACTAGGGGTTGGTACCCTGTATTACTAGAGAAGAATATAACCAGGGGTTGACACCCTGTATCACTAGGAAAGAATGTAACTAGGGGTTAGTACCCTGTGTTACTGGAAGAAAATGTAACCAGGGGTTGGTACCCTGTATTACTGAAAGGGAAAGTAAGCAGGGGTTGGCACCCTGTATCACTAGGAAGGAATGTAACCAGGGGTTGGTACCCTGTATTACTGGAAGAAAATGTATTTAGGGGTTCGTACCCTGTATCATTGAAGGAATGTAACCAAGGGTTGGTGCCCTGTATTACTAGGAAGAATATGTAACCAGGGTTGGTACCCTGTATCACTGAAGGAATGTAACCAGGGTGGTACCTTGTATTACTGGAAGAGAATGTAACCAGGGGTTGGTGCCCTGTATTACTAGGAAGAATATGTAACCAGGGGTTGGTACCCTGTATCGCTGAAGGAATGTAACCAGGGGTTGGTACCTTGTATTACTGGAAGAAAATGTAACCAGGGGTTGGTGCCCTGTATTACTAGGAGGAATATGAAACCAGGGGTTGGTACCCTGTATTACTGAAAGGATGTAACCAGTGGATGGAACCCTGTATTACTGATAAAGTGTTGAAATCCTCTAGGAGAAATTGTTCTACCCGAGTTAATCTACGCTAAACAACCTGAGCGAAGAGTACTTCTACCCAGAACTAAGAGCTGGATCCCCCTAGGCAAAACGGTTCTACCTGAGTTAAGCTACCTAAACAGCCTGAGCAAAGAGTACTTCTACCCGGAACTATGAGCTAGATCCCTCTAGGCAAGATGGTTCTTTATGAGTTAAGCTACTAAACTAGGAGGTGTGAACAGTAGTGATGCATGCTAAAATGAAAAATGGAGATTTTAAGGAGCTTAGGTTCGGTGACATTCGTCCTTTGAGAATCATCATTCTGCACTGTTTTGTTCCTGCTTCAAACAAAGAAACATTTATGAGTTTTCAAAGTGGTGGTTGGTTTGTGGACTTGATGACCTGTTGTGGTTTGAATTCACGTCCACTCCGTTGTTGAAGGACTGATTCTATCAGTATGGTACTGAGGTGCTCGGATACTCTGTATTTCATTCTGGAAACCTTATTTTCCGATGTTGTCTCCAACTGTTTCATACCCAGACGTCCTTGGTATTGCTACCTTTGTCTCTGAGTCAATGCAATTTTTCTTTGAAATCAAACTCAGTTGTCTTGCACCCAGTATCAGTTTGTGTCCGTAGTACTTATCAACTGTTCTCATGATGCAAGTCTTGCTTAGGCAACCTTTTCATTTTCTTTGAGACACCTTGTTTGCCTTATTAAATGAGATCACAGATGGATCGTGCCTTTGTCAATGCCATATATGCCCCAAATTGTGCTCAATATTTTGGGAAACTATAGCCAGTTTTTCAGCTATTTCTTTGCTTCGCCTTTGAGGAAAGATTAGACCGAAAGGGACTCAAAGCAAAACTATGGGTAAAAATAGAAGAATAGTTGAAAGTGAAAACGAACGGTGCATAAACGAAAGGTGTCCCTTTCGGAAAAATGAATAGGGAGACTTATTTGGAAGTATGTGCCGACTTAAATGAATCATGACATGCATTTTGGAATGGACGCCTGATCCGTCGAGCTGTCTAATTCTCAAAATTCGTCGCAAATGTTCATCTTGAAACTGTCTTGGTTGTGCTCATGCCGGAGTATCGAAGACCCTCATTCGGCTAGTAGCGCCCTTGCGGGTTTTCGCTAACTGACCTCTCTCATTTCTCTACTCACTGTCGCCCTATGGTGCCCATTTGGGTTTTCACCAATAAGACTCTCTCATTTCTCTGCTCACTGTCGCCTTACAGTGCACATTTAGGTTTTCACCGATAAGACTCTCTCATTTCTCTGCTCACTGTCGTCTTACAGTGCCCATACGGGTTTTCACCGATAAGACTCTCTCATTTCTTTTTTTCTTTTTTTCTTTTTTTACTTAACTGAAATACGACATGCGAAATTTTGCCCGATGACCCTGGCACGGGGACTTCAAATAAAAGATCGACCAGAAGTTCTTAACAGGGAAAAAACGGGAAAAGAACCTTGAACTGAATTACAACTTTTGAAACCGTCTCTACAGACGAAACCGTAAAATAAAACAAACTTTTGCCCCAGTCTTGGAGTATTGAGAATATGGATTTTTTATTGTAATGGGACCAAACCAAGGGTAAGGCTTCCTACGTATCCTTTCGGAATCAGGTCGGATGTAGTTCAATGACTCAGAAGATTTGTTGTTTGACCCATTTTTTCTTTCTTTCTTTTTTCTTTTCTTTTCTTTTTTGCTCCTTTTTTTTACAAGTACACAGGTTCCAACTCAGAAATTTGCGTCCCGGAACTCAGAAATCTTTATACCAAAATGTTCGTCGTCATCGCCTGAGTCCGTACATATAAAGAACGCTAAAATCGGAGTCCGTTTGACCCCTCAAATCGACCCTTAAAGGTGTCATAAATCTCAAGCCATAACTCCCCCTTTTTCTCCTGATTTTCATGAATTAACATTGATATTATGCTCCTTAATCACCTATAATCGAGTTTATTGACCAAAATACTTATCTCTATGAAGAACACTGATTCCCTCTTCAAAATCGCCTCAAAAGCTCTCCTTCCGTACAAAAATGGTGTAAAAAGGGTTAATGGTCGCGGAGGGTTAATTATTCACTGCGATCGCGGAAGTCCTCACGCGATCGCGAAGAATACAATTCCCCGGGCCCCCACTTTACTCACTGCGATCGCGCTTCACAACGGCTCAACCCCACGCGATCGCAACCAGACGCACGCGATCGCAAAGACCATTTGACCTCACCCACACGTGCCTGACTAACCCTACGCGATCGTGATCAAGTCCACGCGATCGCACTGCTCGACCTGCTCAACCTCTACGATCACGGACCCACTTATGTGATCGCAGAGAGTAAATCCTGCCCCCTCTCCATATGCACTACGCGATCGCGACTCTCCTCACGTGATCGCAGTGAAAGAATCCCTGTTGTGCAAAAACCAGAAAACCAACAATTTATTCAAGCTTAAATGAGTCCGTTAATCACCCGACATTAATCCCGAGCCCCTCGGGACCCCAACCAAACATACTAACACGTCACATATGATCATTCAAACTTAGTTTCACCCTCGGAACACCAAAACTAACATCAAAACACCAAACATCACGTCAAATTCAAGCCTAAGAACTTTGAAATTTGTAAAAATCCACCAACGATGCTGAAACTATCCAAAACAACTCCGATTGACCTGAACGTTTGCAGACATATCCAAATGACATTACGAACCTGTTCCAACTGTCAGAATTCCATTCGACCCCGATAGCTTATTTTCCACTGCCAACCGGAAATAGCCTAAAACTAACTTTCGCCAATTCAAGCCTTATTCTACACCGTACATCACAAAAATATTCCAAACACACTCCTAAGTCCCAAATCACCTAACGAAGCTATCCAAACCATAAAATCCGCATTCCGAGGTCGTTTACCAATAAGTCAACTCTTAGTTGACTTTTCCAACTTTAAGGCTATATTTAGAGACTGAATGACTAAACTCTCACTACAACCATTCTTATTTCAAGCCTACCAACTCTAAAACATAAATAATAGTTAAACCAACCTATAACAAGTCAATAATAGTAATTATAATGCAAGTTCTACATAACGACAGACCGGGTCGTTACATTCTCCCCCTCTTAAACAAATGTTCGTCCTCGAACGAGTCTAGAAACATACTTGGAGTCTCAAACAAGTGAGTATATTTGCTCTGCATCTCCCGCTCGGTCTCCCAAGTAGCCTCCTCCACTGGCTGACCTCTCCACTACTCCTTCACTGATGCTATCTCCTTAGATCTCAACTTTCTGACCTCGCAAGCCAAAATTGCTACTGGCTCTACCTCATATGACATATCACCCTCGAGCTGAACTGTGCTGATGTCTAACACATGGAACGGGTCACCACCGTACTTCCTGATCATCGACACATGAAATACCGGATGAACACTCGACAAGCTGGGTGGCAAGGCAAGTCTATAAGCTACTTCTCCAACCTTCTGAAGTACCTCAAAAGGACCAATAAATTGTGGACTCAGCTTTCCTCTCTTTCCTAACCTCATAACACCCTTCATGGGTGATACCTTCAGCAGTACCTTATCACCTTCCATAAATGACACATCCCGGACCTTCCGGTCCGCAAATCTCTTATGTCTAGACTACGCCGTGCGAAGTCGCTCCTGAATCAACTTCACCTTCTCCAACGCATCCTGAATCAAATTTGTGCCCAATAACTTAGCCTAACCAGGCTTGAACCAACCAACCGGAGATCTACACCTCCTACCATATAAAGCTTCGTACGGGGCCATCTGAATACTGGACTAGTAGCTGTTATTGTATGCAAACTCCGCTAGTGGTAGAAATTGATCTCGTGAACTACCAAAATCAATCACACAAGCCCGTAACATATCCTCCAATATATGAATAGTCCGTTCCGACTGCCCGTCGGTCTGAGGATGAAATGCCGTGCTCAACTCTACATCAGTACCCATACCTCTCTGTACGACCCTCCAAAACTGAGATGTGAACTGAGTACCTCTGTCAGAAATGATGGAAACCAGAACTCAATGCAACTGGACAATCTCCTTAATGTAAATACCAGCTAACCTCTCTGAAGTATAAGTAGTGCTGAGAGGAATGAAGTGCGCGGACTTGGTCAATCTATCCACAATGACCCAAATAGCATCAAAACCTTTCGAAGTCCGTGGAAGCCCAACTACAAAGTCCATAGTAATTCGCTCCCACTTTTACTCCGGAATATCTAACTTCTGAAGCAAACCACGTGGTCTCTGGTGCTCATACTTGACCTGTTGGCAGTTGAGACACCGTGCTACATACTCAACATTATCTCTCTTCATCCACCTCCACCAATACTGTTGTCTCAAATCCTAATACATCTTCGTGGCACCCGGATGAATAGAATACCACGAGTTGTGAGCCTATGCTAATATAAACTCTTGAATACCATCCACATTGGGCACGTAAATACGGCCCTGCATCCTCATAACTCCGTCATCACCAATAGTCACATCCTAGGCATCACCCTGACGAACTCTATCCTGAAGAACTAACAAGTGTCGGTCATCATACTGGCGAGCTTTAATCTGATCATAGAGAAAAGACCGGGAAGACATGCTAGCTAATACCCGCGGAGGGTCTGATAAATCCAATCTCACCAACTGACCTGCTAAAGCCTGAACATCAAGAGCTAAAGGTCGCTCTACTGCTGAAAGGTATGCTAGACTCCCCAAACTCTCGGCTCTGCAACTCAAGGCATCGGCCACTACATTGGCCTTTCCCGGGTGATACAAAATAGTTAAGTCATAGTCCTTGAGAAGCTCTAACCACCTCCTTTGACGCAAATTCAAATCCTTCTGCCTCAGCAGATATTGCAAGCTACGATGATCAATGAAAATCTCACATTGTACCCCATACAAATAATGTCGCCAAATCTTTAAGGCATGAACAATAGCAGCTAACTCAAGATCGTGCACCTTCAACTGTCTAGACGCGTAGGCAATCACCCTACCGTCCTGCATCAACACCGCTCCCAAGCCAACTCTAGAAGCATCACAATAGACTGTGTAAGAACCCGAACTAGTAGGCAAAATCAAAATCAGAGCTATGGTCAATGCTGACTTGAGCTTCTGAAAGCTCTCCTCACACTCATCGAACCATCTGAATGGAGCACCCTTCTGAGTCAATCTAGTCAATGGTGAAGCAATAGAAGAGTATCCCTCCACAAAGCGACGATAATATCCCGCCAAACCAAGGAAATACCTAATCGCAGTAGTTGAGGACGGTCTAGGCCAACTCTACACCTCATCAATCTTCTTCGGATCAACCTGAATACCCTCACTAGACACCACGTGCCCCAAGAAAGCTACTGAACCAAGCCAAAACTCACACTTGGAGAATTTTGCATAAAGCTTCTCCTCCCTCAACCTCTATAACACAATCCTCAAGTGTTGAGCATGCTCTTTCTTTCTACGAGAATAAACCAGGATGTCATCAACGAATACAATAACGAACGAGTCAAGGTAAGGCTGAAACATATTGTTCATCAATTGCATGAACGATGTTGGGGCATTGGTCAGCCCAAATGACAAAACCAGAAATTCATAATGACCATATCTGGTCCTGAAAGCAGTCTTCGGAATGTCAGAATCCCGAATCTTCAACTGATGATACCCCGACCTCAAGTCGATCTTGGAGAACACCTTAGCTCCCTAAAGATGATCAAATAAGTCATCAATACGAGGCAAAGGATAACGGTTCTTCACCGTAACCTTATTCAGTTGTCTATAGTAAATACACATATGCATGGAGCCATCTTTCTTTTTCACAAACATTACCGGTGCACCCTAAGGTGGAATAGAGATAGGCTGAGTGTCAGGCACCAAGTCAATACCAAAATCAATATCCCTGTCAGGTGGCATGCCTGGCAGGTCTGTAGGGAATACATCCGGAAAATCACAGACTATTGGAACAGAATCAACAGAAGAAATCTCACTACTAACATCCCTCACAAAAGCCATTTAAGATTCACACCATTTCTCAACCATACGTTGAGCCTTTAAATCAGAGATCACTATGCTAGGCACATGCTCTATGGACCCCCTCCACTCCACTCTCGGAACTCCGGGCATAGCTAAGGTAACGGTCTTAGCGTGACAATCAAGGATAGCATGACATGGTGACAACCAATCCATGCCCAGAATTACATCAACATCGACCATACTGAGTAACATCAAGTCCACTCGGGTCTCCATACCCCCAATAGATATAAGACACTACTGATACACACGGTCCACAATAATAGTATCGCCCACCGGAGTCGAAACATGAACAGACGTAACCAAAGACTCACGGGGCATATTCAGAAAATGAGCAAAATAGGATGAGACATAAGAGTACGTGGAACCAGGGTCAAATAAAGCCAAAGCATCACTGTGACAAACTGAAATAGTACCTGTAATCACCGCATCTGAGGCCATAGCATCAGTCCTAGCTGGAAGTGCATAAATACGTGGCTGACCTCCACCTATTCGACCTCCCCTTCTAGGGAGGCCTCTAGCTGCCTGACCACAACCCATAGCTGCCTGGGTAGGTGGTGAAGTGACTGGGGCTGAAGCCGAGGGCTGAACCCTCTGCTGAGATGAACTACTAGGATGACGGAGACACTGCCTACACTCATGTCCGAACTCTCCACACTCATAACAACTACCTGGAGCCAGAGATGAAAGCTGACGAAAATCCCTGCAACCATGATAACCACCATACGAACCATGCATAGAAGAACCCTAATAAGATGATGCTCGGGCAGAGCTCTGATCTGGAATGGCACTAAAAGATGAACGTCCCTGATGGGAATTGCGAGGACCCTGCCCCGAAGATACACCACTATAAGCTAGGCGAACTGGCTGTGGAGGTCTAAATGGACGACCTCTGTTGTGCTGAAGCTGCCCCCTAGAAGGGGCACCACTAAAGTTACCTGCTCCCCGAGGCCTCTTGGCCTCTCTCTCCTCACGATCCTGCCTACGAACCGACTCAATATCCCGAGCAATGTCAATAACCTGCTCAAATGTAACTCCAGACACCCTCTCTCTGGTCATCAAAATCNGCGAACTGGCTGTGGAGGTCTAAATGGACGACCTCTGTTGTGCTGAAGCTGCCCCCTAGAAGGGGCACCACTAAAGTTACCTGCTCCCCGAGGCCTCTTGGCCTCTCTCTCCTCACGATCCTGCCTACGAACCGACTCAATATCCCGAGCAATGTCAATAACCTGCTCAAATGTAGCTTCAGACACTCTCTCTCTGGTCATCAAGATCCGAAGCTGATAAGTAAGACCATCTACAAACCTCTTAATCCTTTCCCTATCAGTAGGGACAATCTCATAAGCATGTCTAGCCAACTCAGAAAACCTCATCTCGTACTGAGTAATTGACAACTCTCCCTGGCGCAACTGCTCAAACTGCCTGCACTGCTCCTCTCTATGGGACTGAGGAACATACTTCTCCAAAACGATCGTGGAGAATTGCTGCCACGTGAGTGGTGCTAAACCAACCCGCCTACGCCTCTCGAATGACTCCCACCAAGTAAAAGCAGCACCAGCAAACTGAAATGTAGCAAACGAGACCCCACTGGTCTCCAAAGTACCCGCAATACGTAATATCCTCTGGCACTTATCTAGAAAACCTTGGGCATCCTCACCCTCTGTGCCGCTGAAATTCGGAGGCTTAAGTCTGCTGAACCTTTCAAGCCTATGCTGCTCATCCTCAGACATAGTTGGAACCACATAGTCCTGAACTGGGGCAACCGGCTGGGCTAGGGCTTCTCCCGGTGTCTGAATACCCCATAAAGCCTGCTCAGGTGTCCGGGAAGCTGGAGTCTGATTGCCTCCCTCGGCCTAAGATGCAATGGAAGTAGTAGACATAGTAATTGTCTGAGCTAAACTGGAACACACCATCAATATCTGAGTCAGGGTCTCCTGAAGACCTATAATAACAATAGGCACTGCCGGTGCTTGAGCCTGTCCCGCTGGAGCACCATCGGCGGGAACCTGATCCTGAACGATAGGGGGGATCTGGTGGCACTATCCCGACTGCTGTGTGGGCTGGTCCGCTACCTCTACCACGGCCCCGACCCCCTGTGGGTCTGGCTGGTGTCTGGTCACCCTGATCGGTATTGCATGTCCTCACCATCTCTGAGAGAATGAAATAACGTAAGTTTAGATTTCATGAATCAATAGATTGGCACGAAAGAGTTCAAGAAAAATAGAGATGTTTCCTAAGAGTTCTGCAGCCTCTCGAAGATAAGTACAAATGTCTTCGTACCGATCCGCAAGACTCTACTGAATCTTCTCATGACCATTAAGTCCTATGTAACCTAGAGCTCTAATACCAACTTGTCACGACCCCAAAGCCTAACGGGCTGTGATGGTGCCTATTGTGGAACTAGGCTAGCCAACCATCACATAATTACCCATTCGTTCGATTATAATACTTCATATTTCAATAGTAACAACAAACATAGCAATAATTAAATTTTATTAAGTCTTAGCGTCCCAATAATAGTCTAAACAACTCTAAACAAAACCTCCCAAGACTGGAGTCAACATGGTCACGAGCATCTACGAAATAAAACTAACTCTACTAATATCTTAAATAAATTCTAGAAATGAAATGCTAAAACTGAATAAGGAAGGGAAGTGGAGAAGTTGTGGACGCAGGACAGCTACCTCAAAATCCCGTAAACTGCTGCTAAAGAACAAGGCAACTACTGCTCCAAATCGGTACATGAATCTGTGCACAGAGGCACAGGGAGTCTTTATGAGTACGCCAACTTAGTAGTAATGAAAATAAATCACAGTCTGAGAAATATAAAACACACAGTACGATACACCAATTCACAAAACCAGTAAAACACCAAGTCACCATAAAATATTCATCAAGTACATAAGTTCGAAAACAAATTTCCAGAAATCCTTTGGAACAAGTATACTTACAATATATCTCAGTAAACTCTCAATAAAAGCCAGTTTGAAAATTAAAGTAAATCATAGTTCAAAAACTCAGTAAAAATCATCATATTCTGCCCCTCGGGCCATAATCATTTCTCCTAACAATTTCTTTCGGTATTAGCCCATCAGGAAACCTCACAATCGCTCTGCCCATCAGGAAACCTCACAGTCACTCTGCCCATCAGGCAACCTCACAGTCACTCTACCCATCAGGCAACCTCACAATCGCTCTGCCATCAGGCAACCTCACAGTCACTCTGCACATCAGGCAACCTCACAGTCACTCTGCCCATCAGACAACCTCACAGTCACTCTGCCCATCAGGCAACCTCACAGTCACTCTACCCATCAGGCTACCTCACAATCGCTCTGCCATCAGGCAACCTCACAGTCACTCTGCACATCAGGCAACCTCACAGTCACTCTGCCCATCAGACAACCTCACAGTCACTCTGCCCATCAGGCAACCTCACAATCACTCTGCATTAGCCCCGCGGGCATCACTCATTAGGTACATGCGCTCATTGGGGGTGTGTACAGACTCCGGAGGGGCTCCTACAGCCCAAACGCTATAAACAAGCCACATCATGGCATAAATCACACACAATATTGGCCAGCAGCCACACTCATATCATAACATCCTCACAATATAGGCCATCAGCCGCACTCATATCATAACATCCTCACAATATAAGCCTGCAGCCTCACTCAGTCAAACACTCTCAATTTTCCCTTCAGGCCATAAATATACCGGGTTCTCGACCCAAAAATAGTGTTCTATTTTCAATAAATAGTATCAAAATACTCTGAGTGTCAAAAAACTTTATCAACAAAAGACTGAGTGAAAATCATAACATATCAATGAGGAAAATAGTAAAACATCCCCCAAGGGGTAAACAGATCGGCAAAAGACCCCAAACATGGCTTACAGCCCAAAACATATCAAATATGTATACCAATACTATTAAGCATAAGCTTAAAAATCGGTTTCGCAACTCAATAGTTGCCTAAGTAAGGAATATATCTCCAAAGTTTCAACCTTTGCATTTCCAAACCCGTGAAAGGGTGCATAGTCCGGGGTTTCATACCCTCAGGACAGGATTTAAAGGCATTACTTACCTCGGAGGTCCCTGTTTGAATGGTTCTCGGCGCACGTTAAGCAGTTCTAGCTAACGTGCACTGGAAGTATGAAAATTTCGACTCTGACCACCGTAAAAATTACCGTGAAGAACACTGTCACACCAGGACCTACTGGATTAGTACATGCAAGGCCATTAACATTTGGAAGCTTCCTTCAAATTCAATTTCAGACGATTACTGAAGACCCAACTGAGGAAGAAGACGGATAGATACAGCAAGCTTTAGCTGGTAAATGAGCTATCAGAAGAACAGGAGAAGAGAGTCCTCGTCGTCTCCAATTCTCTGAGTTAGCGGATTCAACTGGACAAAAAATTCAAAAACCAACTAGAGCTCAGATCTCAGATTTGAAGAAGGAACCAATGGAACAGGAACTTGTGGGAGATAACAGGTACAAACGTAATCATAGTTCTCAAATGGGGAAAACTCTTACTTATGTACCACCAGATATACAAGGAGATTCGATTGTTGTTATAGTTGTAAAGGATGATATAAAGAAACAACAGAGTTACTGGAACAATTCACTGATAGGTTATGTGTTAGGAGAAAATCCATATTTCAAATCTATGGAACATTATATTGATAATGTGTGGGATTTTGTAAACAAACCACAGATCCTGTATCATGATTATGGATACTTCATTTATAGATTTGATACAATGGAGGATAGAGATAAAGTCATGCACCTAGGTCCATACACTTTTCATAATAAACCGTTTATTTTGAAGAATTGGACTATAGATTTTTTGTTTGATCCAGAATGCCTGAATGTGATTCCACTCTGGGTTAGATTTCCAAATTTGCCAATAAGATATTGGTCTATTGAGGTTCTAAGCAAATTGGCAAGTGCAGTAGGGAAACCTATGTATACTTATCAATATACGGCTGAGATGCAGAGGATTTCATTTGCTAGGGTGCTGGTTGAGACAAATATAACTCAGCCATTGATTAAGAATGTGGAAATACATACTCCAGGGGGGATAATACATCAAGCTATAGAGTATGATTGGCAACCAAAGTTTTGTATGGACTGCTCTAAGGGGGGACACACCACAGACGAGTGCAGGCAAAGAAAGGAGCCTGAGAATAATGGTTTTGTGGAGAAAAATAGGAAGAAAGCAAGAGCAAAGAAAAGGAAGAAGGTAGAAGCCAAATGGGTAGAGAAAGGTCCTATTGAAGAAGGAGGACAAGATGTTGTTAATGAGAAAGCACCAGATGATACAGAGGAAAGGGTACTGAGTGGCAATGAGTATCCAACCCTGGCTGAAGCAGCAAGAAGTAATAGAAGATTAGATAAAAGAGTAATGGAGGATATTGTAGTCGAACAAACTGGGTCAACTAGTAAAGTATGCTCAACTAGTCAAGTTGGAACTGCAAATAGATTTGATGTACTGGAAATGGGAGAAATGGAAAATGATACTGGGAAGGGTGGTTTAGGCCATCCTCAACAACAATGATAGTCAGTACTTGGAATATACGAGGGCTCAATAAGGCCTTCAAACAGAAGGAGTTGATGCTCTTTCTAAGAAAGTATAAGGTGGAGATAATGGGGATAGTAGAAACAAGGGTAAAGGAGAATAAGTCAAGAAGAATAAGACAAAACGTTTTCAAGGACTGGAAAGTACAATGCAACTATAATTGTGCATATAATGGGAGAGTTTGGCTAGCCTGGAAAGGATGTATACAAGTTCAAGTTCTCACTATTGATGCACAGTTTATACACTGTAGTGTAAGTGATCAAGCAAATCAGAAAGTTTGGTATTTAACTATAGTGTATGCATACAATGACAGCAGATCAAGAAGGCAACTATGGGAGAAACTAACAAACATAGGAGCCAATGTAAATGATGAATGGTTAATTAGTGGATACTTCAACAACTATTTGAAGATGGATGATAGAATATAGGCTCCTATAACTATGGAAGAAGTACAAGATTTCAAGGAGTTTCTTGGCAATTTGCAATTAACTCCCTTGAAAAGTACATGATGGTATTATACTTGGTGCAAAAAGAGAGATGAGAATGCAAGGGTGTACAACAAGATTGACTGGGCTTTTGGGAACTTCAGATGGATGATGACATATGGACATGTAGAGGCAGAATATTTGAACCCTGGAGTATCAGACCACACTCCTATCTTGATGAACTGTAATATGGATGTAAGACAGAAATGTTTGCATCCAAAACCCTTCAGACTGTATCAAACTATAATGCAGCAGTCTGAATTTGGGAAGATTGTAGCAGAAACATGGACAAAGGATGAGGCATTGATGTGTGGTAATAGAACATGGAGTAAGTTAAAAAGTCTCAAGGAAGCACTGAAGAACTTGAACAATTACATGGCAGCTTATCAGCAACACCTAGGGCAGGCAAAGCAGAAACTGGAGGTTATACAACATCAGTTATCCATGCAACCAATGAGAAGAGAGTTGATTGAGCAAGAAAAGGATATACTGGCTGAAGTAGAAAAATGGAGTAGTGTTGAAGAACAGGTGTTAAGGCAGAAATCAAGAGCAATATGAATCAAATATGGAGATGCAAACACCAAATACTTCCATGCCCAATGGAAGTTAAGAACCAACACTAACAACATTGTTTCTATTCATGATAATGCAGGTGTTAAAATCACTGATCCAAAGGAGATAGAAAAGCAATTCTTGGATTTCTTCCAAAAGCTGATGGGAGAGGATGACTTAAAGAATCCTTGTCCAGATGCAGAGATAATAAAGGAAGGGTCATGTCTTACAAGATTGCAGCAATTGGAGCTTATTAAATATGTCAACACAGAGGAGATTATGGAAGCAATAAAAAGTATGCCAGCAGAAAAAGCACCTGGAGTTGATGGTTATCCTATTGAATTCTTCACACAACAATGGGAGGTGATCAACCATGATGTAATAGCTGATGTGAAGAATTTCTTTGCAACAGGAAGTTTCCCAAGAATCATCAACAACACATCCATAACATTGATTCCTAAAGTACCTAATCCTACACAGGTAAAGGACTTTAAAACTATAGCTTGCTGCTCAACAATGTATAAGATCATTACAAAAATCATAACTAGCAGATTGAAAGCAGTTATGAACTACATAATTGGAGATTATTAGTCATCTTTTATTGAAGGGAGGAACATAACAGATAACATATTGTTTACCCATGAATTGTTTAAAGGATACACAAGGAAAGGTATGACAGCAAGATGCATTTTAAAGGTGGACTTGAGGAAAGCATATGATACCTTAGACTGGGGGTTTCTGAAAAGAATGCTAGTTAAACTGGGATTTCCACAAAAGTTTATATGCTGGATAATGGAGTGCATTACTATTGTGTCATATTCCTTAATAATGAATGGGGGACTTACTAAGCCATTCAAAGGAAAGAGGGGGATAAGGCAGGGTGATCCCATGTCACCCTATTTATTTGTGATAGCCATGGAGTACTTGCAGAGGGAATTCAAACAGCTGACATTAAACAAAAGGTTTCACTTTCACCCTAGATGCAAGAAGATAGGAGTTATGCATGTATGTTTTGCAGATGACCTGTTAATGTTTTGCAGAGCAGATTTGGAGTCTATAAAATTGTTACAGGAAGCTTTCTAAAAGTTTTCAAAGGCTTCAGGGCTTCAAGCTAGTCTAGAGAAAAGCTCAGTATACATAGCAGGTGTAAATGAAAGATTAAAGCAGCAGATCATGCATGAACTGGGGTATACAAAAGGGAGCCTACCTTTCAAGTATTTAGGAGTGACTTTGGCTTCAAAGAAGTTAACTGTTCAACAATGTTGGCCTTTAGTTGAGAAGATTACTGCTAGAATCAGTTGTTGGACTTCAAAGTTATTATCTTATGCAGGTAGACTACAACTCATAATCAGTAGTCTTTGGGATGCAGTCTTACTGGGCTCAGATTTTCTTATTGCCAAAAAGATATCCAAGATGATAGAGTCAGTGTGTAGAACTTATTTGTGGACTGGACAAGCTGAAATATCACAGAGGGCACTGGTAGCATAGGATAGAGTATGCTTGCCTCAAACACTGGGAGGATTGAATGTGATAAACTTATGCAAATGGAACACATTTGCAATCATAAAGCATCTATGGGCAATTGAAATGAAAAAAGATTGCTTGTGGATAAGATGGGTCCATGCCTACTACATAAAGAATAAAAGCTTATATGATATGAAGATACCTAAGAGTGTTGCTTGGGTTCTAAGGAAGATTATTGAGCAAAGGGACTTTGTACTGACTTTAAATATGCAGGGAACTTTAAAGGAGAGGTTGATGAATTTCCAGAAAGCAAATGGGAAATATAGTATTCAAGGTATGTATAAGGTACAAATCTCTCAGAGTCAGAAGGTTAGCTGGAAGAGTTTGATATTGCATCCTCATATGCATCCAAGGCACAAGTTCAATCTATGGTTAGCAATGCTAAAAAGATTGCCAACAGTTGATAGATTACAGAAGATAGGGATTCAAGTGACTCAAATGTGTTGTTTCTGTGGACAGTCAGATGAAGTATTTGAAAATTTATTCTTGAAATGTTCATATACAAAGGCTATATGGCAGATAATGTTGATATGGTTGAGCATTAATAGACAGATTCGAACATGGGAAGAAGAAGTGCAATGGGTGGTTAACCATGCAAAGAAGAAAGCAGGACTTAGCTGCATTATAGTGGTAGCATTCAGCATGGTGGTACATAGTCTGTGGAGGGATCGGAACTTGATCAGATTTCAAGATGGAAGAACTTCAGCAGATAAAATGTGTAGAGAGATTGCAACATATATACACATTAGAGGCCATATGCATAAAGCTTGGAGAGGTTATATGGAAGGCTTAAATATATTTCCATAGTTTGTCATGTAATGAGTCACAAATGTAACTGTTTCTATTTCGTTCCGTGTTTAATTTTGTTGAATTAGTGGAAGTAGTATTAGATACCAGAATAGTTATTAGCGAGAGTTAGCTATAAGTATGCTGGTATGAAGGTCATTAGAGTGAGTAGAAGGTAAGAAACTGGTCAACAGTTTCGAGTTTTGTAATTCTCAAGTTTTTTTATAATAAAATGGTTAGTTATCGGAAAAAAAAAACACATTACTTACCTCAAACTAGCCCAGAAACTATTCAGCAATACGCTTGCCTCTCGAATCAACTCCCGAGCGCTCCAAATCTATAAAGATCAGACCTATATCATCAAATTATGCTTAAAGAACGAATTCCAATTGAAAAGTATTGATTTTAAGCACAAACCCCGAAATCGGTCAAAACCCGACCCCCGAGCCCGCATCCCGGAACTCAGAAATTTTTATACCAAAATGTTCTTCATCATCTCTTGAGTCCGTACATATAAAGAACTCTAAAATCGGAGTCTGTTTGGCCCCTCAAATCGACCCTTAAAGGTCTCATAATCTCAAGCCCTAACTCCCCCTTTTTTCTACTGATTTTCATGAATTAACACTGAGATTATGCTCCTTAATCACCTATAATCGAGTTTTAATGACCAAAATACTTACCTCTATGAAGAACATAGATTCCCTCTTCAAAAATCACCTCAAAAGCTCTCCTTCCGTACAAAAATGGTGTAAAAAGGGTTAATGGTCGCGGAGGGTTTATTTTATAACAGCCCATTTATTTCTTCACTGCGATCGCGAAAGTCCTCACGCGATCGCGAAGAATACAATTACCCGGGGCCCCACTCCCATCGGGGGTAAGTTTGGATCCTTTTAAGTCCCCAAATGACAACTTAGGGGCACCTGAATGTATATAAACTTTATATGGCTAAGTATAAGTTAATACTTAGTTTACTTAGCAGTTAGTATATTAATGCAAGTATGACTTTTGTTTTGAGTTTTTGTTTTACTTTTTAAGTCTTTTGCATGCTTCATTTTTGAGGTTTAAGTTTTACCTCTGAGTTTTGCATATAAAATGCTTAGATTATCCGTAACTTTTCGTAGTAGGTACGGTTTTATGAAAGAGGGCCCTTTTTTTTATCGACACTTAATGAACAAGACGTCTCAACTTCATAATGGTGTAAAAATGCAATAGAGAGATAGGAATATTTCACATGTTTAACAATGTTTCTGAAGAAATATTTTGTGCTGAACTTTCATAACATTTTACATGTGTTTGATTATCGTCTAAAACTCATGTTGCAACTGTTCTTTTAACAGGTTTGATATACACTTGTATTTCGTAATTGTTTTCCTTATGTAACAGTTTTTTCGAGTGAATACAAGGGAATAACTGTTTTTTGTTTGTAACGGTTTTTATAAAGGTATGGGTTTTTACCCGTAACTATTTTTATTGACAACAGTTTTTAATAAACACGAGGGTGATGCTTTTTCATTCATAACTGTTTTTTGTTTATAACAGTTTTTTGAATAAATGCAAGGATAGTGATCTTTCATCCGTAACTATTTTTTTATTGATAACAGTTTTCTGTATGAGTAAAAAGATTTCATAACTGTTTTTAGTTACAACAGTTTTCTGAATGAGTACAAAGATGATGATCTTTATCCACAACTGTTTTTAGTTACAACAGTTTTCTAAATAAGTACAAAGATGTGAATTTCTCCCTCGTAACTAATATTTTGCTTTTTAACCTGCACGTTTGTTTACATCTATGAAAATTGTTCGAAGGTTTTTGAATCAGGCTTTTGTGTATTTGAGTCTTTGGCTCTTTCGATTTTGCTCGTATCACTTGACTTGTTGGGTAGATGGATCTTCAGGTTCGAGCTTTGACTTTTTGATAGTCTTTTTTGCTTCGTCTTTGCCTTCCATACTGTATAGTCCCCTAAGTGTTTGAGCTTTGAAGAATGAAATCTCGAGCACTTGACTATTCCTTCTTTGTGGTCCTTTTCCTGAAAAGGAAAAACATACGGGACTCGAAGGTATATAGTTTTTACATGATGACTGCTTAACCCTTTAAAATGTCCATAAGAAAGTGTAACCCTAGACCGGGAATTCAGTTACTTCCTCGCGTCTTTGAAGGTCTAATATCATCATCTGGTGATGGGTTAGCGTTTTGTCTATCATCTAAAATGGTTAGTAAAATTTTAACTGTACAAATATGAAATCGAACGTGGTGAGACCTGACCGGGGGTATTCCTTTTCCTTAGAAGTAATACTTCTTCAAATGGATGGCATTCTAGCTTGTTGGTAAGATCCTGCCGTCCATAACTTCCAGCTCATAGGCGCCTTTCCCAGCGATGCCTCGTACTTTGTAGGGTCCTTCCCAATTTGGGTTTAACTTTCCCGCACCAGCTTCTTTTGTTGATTGGAAGACTTTCTTGATAACGAAGTCCCCAATTTTGAAGTATCTGATGTGAGCTTTCCGGTTGTAATAACGCTCTATGATTTGTTTTTTAGCTGCCATACGTATCAGCGCGGCTTTTCTTCTTTGTTCGAGCAAGTCTAGATTAGTTCTCAACTCGTCGTTGTTTGTATCTTTCGTGGATGTTGTAAACATTATGCTTGGTTCGCCAATCTCCACCGGTATTAAGGCTTCTGAGCCATAAACAAGCGCGAATGGAGTTTCTCCCGTTGATGTTTTTGAAGTTGTTCTGTAAGCCCATAGCACTGCCGGTAATTCATCAGGCCAAGTTCCCTTGGCTTTCTCTAACCTTTTCTTTAGGTTGTTGATGATAACCCTATTCGTTGATTCAGCTTTCCCATTAGCCACGGGGTGATATGGTGTTGAAGTAATTCGTCTAATTTTCCAGCTTTCGAAGAATTCTATGATTATGTCACACCGCCTTTTTTTCACAAAAACTCAATTATACTAAACCCTCTTAAATAATAATAAAAATATTTAGTAAAGCTTGAAAGGGTTTTCAATTTTGAAAAGGGACAAAAGATTGTGTTCAAAAAGATTAACTCAGAGTCGCCACCTGACATTTGATTTCGGTGTGTCAGGTCACCGTTTTTCTTAAATAATTTATTTTCCTTTTAAACACTTAAGACTCTACAACTAAGTCTGCACCAGAGATTCGGGTAAGGGGGTTCATTTGACTCGGGGAGAAGGTGTTAGGCATTCCCCGAGTCCCGTAACTAGTACGGTTGTGTACATGATCAAGTTGGCTTTAAAGAATACTCAGGTTAAGGTAGAAAAACACACAAAAAAAAAGAGGCTCGAGGTCATCCCCACCTAATAAAACAAAAATAAAAGTAAAAAATACTATTCTACGCTTCCTCAAAGTGTTCCACCGTTGGCCTTCATTTACATTCACTTCGGGGCATACCCCGGATAAAAATATATATACAAACTCTTCGGGGCATTCCCCTGTGAAACCATAATAAACTAAACGGGAACGACCTTTCACCTCGAATAATAATGAAATAAAACCTAAAGCTTGCCTACCCGGGTGATGACGGTCTAAACATGCTCCTAGCGAAAGTATCAAAATAAATAGTAATTCAAATTATGACTCAATTGAATAAAATGGCGTGGTAAAATAGATAATTCAAAACTTAAATGTGCAAGCACATCCAATGTAAATTTCGAACGTCATTCTAACATTCACTTTAATGTCATTTTTAACCCAAATCACTGTTTTTTATTTAGTCCATTATCAACCCATGAACCATAAATTATATTAGGCATCTTGTATCTTAATTCTAAATTCATCAATCTAATGTACTAATTTCAAATGAGAGCACTACAAAGACAAACATGGAAAATTAACTTAAAAGCTATGAAAAACTCAATACAGATTCATCCAAAACACTAAATAGAACACCAAAACATCATGCATTAATTAAAGAAAGGGATGGGAAATGGACCTCAGAGACAACTTTTCCTGTTACAGCAATGTTGTATGAACAGAAACCCGGACCGAAAAAACCTCGAAGCCAACAGAAACTTGAAACCAAACAAAAATCTGAACGCGAACTCAAACGAACTCCACCGAAACACTACTTGGAAACCCAGAAGATAGAAGCAAGTAGCAGTATTTCCAAGCACTTGCTGATATCTCAACCTATTTTTTTTCTATTTTTAGCAGCTATTTTATTTCAGAACTCTGAAGAGTGCGAGAATCTTGACGTTATAAATGTCGGCTATTTTTTTTAAGGGAAAGGGGTCTGGCGCCTCCTCTGTTTCTTGTTCGACGAAGAAGGCTGCTAGGGCGGCGGCTTAGTTGGTGATGGAGTTACGACTGGAGCTTAGAGTGACTAGGAGTAGCAGACTTTGGAGGAACGGGGTGGTGGATTTGGTGGTGAAGAGGGTGGTTGAGGGGATGGAGCCGGTGGCCGGCCGATTCGGGCGGAGTGGGGGTCTGGCCGCTGACCAACTGCTGCTGGTTTTAGGTGGTGGAGGCTGGCTCTTGCTAGTGGTGTGAGGTTGGCTAGCAGTTGTGGTGGATAGATGAGGGGGTGGGGATGGTGGTTGTTGATTCGCCGGATTCCGGCGAGGGGATGGGGCTGGTGAGGGTGACGGCTCAAGGGAGTCTTGGGGGGTGGTAGCGGCTGTTGTGACTTAAGGGGTTGACGGTTGGGGATCGTTTTCCGGCGTGCTCACCGGATAGGAAATGAAAGGCGTGACTTGTGTCGGCGGCTTCTTTCTCAGGCGATGGGGGTGGAGGTTTTAGTGGATGAGGATGAAGAAAGGGTGGTCGTTGGTTGTGTCCTCAACAAGAGAGAACGGCTGGAGACTCTTCTGTGTTATCTCTTAGGTTAGGGAAAATGAAAAAGGGTGTTCTTAGGGCTGAAGAAGTGAGAGTGTAAGGGATTTGAGCTTGGCCCAATTTGGGAAATTGGGTTGGGTCCGTTTTTATTGTGTTTTAGTTTTGGGCTAAGAAGACTAAATAACATAAAATATAAAAATCACTCTTAATTAAAATAAACTACTAAAATAAAACTAAACACTAAAAGCGAAATTATTTTTGTATTTTCAAATGTTATATTAAAGTAAAAAGTAGAAAAATAGGCTAAAGCCATGGTAAAATTAAAATACTATAAATATAAATATACTAATTGACCTTAGACTAAAGATGAAAAATAATAATATATTTTTGTAATTTTTATTTTTGTGATAAAATAAATTAAAAGAGATATTAGGCCTAAACAAATTATTTAAACGCTAATAAGTATGAAATTTTGGGGAGGGTCAAAAATTACGTGACTACAGCGAGCCTATGAACTGTGG
Source organism: Nicotiana undulata (assembly GCA_005239495.1). NCBI lineage: Eukaryota > Viridiplantae > Streptophyta > Magnoliopsida > Solanales > Solanaceae > Nicotiana > Nicotiana undulata. Next base: position 85,736 of record ML249828.1, read on the forward strand.
GCCATTATCACATACGATCTCCTTCGATATTTCAAATCGGCATATTATATTTCTCCATATGAAGATTTTTACTTCTCTTTCTCGTACATGTTTAAAGGCTTCTGCCTCCACCCATTTCGTGAAATAGTCAGTTAACACGAGTAAGAACTGTACCTTTCCTTTAGCTACGGGAAGGGGTCCCACTATGTCCATCCCCCATTTCATGAACGGCCATGGCGATATCACTGGGTGCAATAACTCTGCTGGTCGGTGCATGTTGTTAGCAAATCGTTGGCATTTGTCGCATTTGGATACGAAGCCCTCAGCCTATTCTTCCATCTTAGGCCAATAGTACCCAACTCTGATTAGGGTTTTGACCAAGGATCTTGCTCCTGCATGATTTCCACAGTGTCCTTCGTGGACTTCCCTTATCACGAACTCCGTTTGGTTAGGTCTAAGGCATTTTGCTAAAGGACCTCCGAACATTTTGCGATATAAAGAATTACGAATGAGGCAGTACCGCACAGCTTTTCGGCAAAGTGCGTGAGCCGTTTTTTAGTCTTCAGGTACGGTGCCATTCTGCAAAAAATTTAAAATTTCGTTTCTCCAATCCCAGGTTAAATTGTTAAAAGTTACCTCATTTTTATCTTGGTCTATTGCTGAATGGAACATATGGACGACAATTGTATTGTCTTCATTTGTTACTTCCGTAACTAATGAGGTTAGCCAATGCATCTACTTCTGCATTTTCCTCACTAGGTATTTGTATTACCTTCCACGTTTTGAATTGCCTTATGAAATCTCGTGCCTTTTCTAGATACTGTTGCATCCGAGTCTCTCGAGCAATATAAGTCCCCTACATCTGATTTATACCAGCTAAGAGTCACTTTTGATTACGATTTGCTCGATTGAGAATTCTCATGCCAGTTCCAGCCCTGCAATGATAGCTTCGTACTCCGCTTCGTTGTTAGTTATACGATAACATTTGATAGCTTGCCGCGTCTTTTCACCTGTGGGTGATATTAAGACTATGCCTAAGCTGGCACCTTTTACATTAGAAGAACCATCAGTAAATAGGGTCCATAGACCCAGATAAGCACCGTTAAAGAGTTGTAACTCTTTTTCCACTTCAGGTATAATGCTATTATTAAAATCAACGACAAAATCAGCTAAAATTTGAGACTTTATTGTAGTCCTAGGCTGATACATTATGTCATGCTCGCTTAATTCTATGGCCCATTTGGCTAACCTTCCTGATAATTCCTATTTATGCAGAATATTTCTTAATGGATATGAGGTCACAACAGTGATTGGATGACATTGAAAATATGGTCTTAATTTTCTAGATGCCATAATTAGAGCCAAGGCTAATTTTTCTAGATGCGGGTATCTAGTTTCAGCATCTATAAAAGTCTTGCTTACATAATAAATTGAAGATTGTTTACCTTTGTCTTCCCTTACCAGTACTGCACTTACGGAAATTTCTGCAACGGCAAAGTAGATATACAATCTCTCCCCCTCTTTTGGCTTTAATAGCAATGGGGGTTTTGATAGATAAGCCTTTAGATCTTTGAGAGCCTGTTGACATTCTCCAGTCCATTCGAACTGATTTTTTTTCTTGAGAACTAAAAAGAATTTAAAGCTTTTCTCGGAAGACCTGGAAATAAATCTTCCTAAGGCTGCAATTATGCCCGTTAGTCATTGAACTTCCGTTTTGTTCGTAAGTATATCAGGTATTTCTTCAGTAGCTTTAATTTGAGCAGGATTTACCTCTATTCCTCTATTTGATACAAGGAAACCCAAAAATTTAACTGATTATACACCAAAGGCACATTTTTCTGGATTCAATTTCATATTATACCTCCGTAAAATTTAAAAGGTAATAGAGAGGTGCTGGAAATGATCCTCTGCATGTGTTGATTTTACCAGCATGTCATCGATGTAAACTTCCATCGCCTTCCCCAGATGTTCCTGGAACATCTTGGTCACTAGCCTTTGATACGTGGCTCCAGCATTTTTCAAGCCAAAAGGCATGACTTTGTAACAATAAGTCCCCCTGTTTGTAATAAAGGAAGTTTTTTCCTCGTCTGAGGGATCCATTTTAATATGATTATAACCAGAGTACGCATCTAGAAAGCTTAACAATTCATGACATGCATCAACATCAATCATTTGATCTATATGTGGTAATGGAAATGAATCTTTGGGGCATGCTTTATTTAAATCAGTGTAATCTACGCATACTCTCTATTTACAATTCTTTTTAGGCACCACTACAGTGTCAGCTAACTAGTTAGGGTATGTTACCTCGCGTATTGAACCAATTTTCAAGAGTTTTTGTACCTCTTCATCAATCACTTGGTTCTTGAATGGTCCTTGCTTTCTTTTCTGCTGCTTAATAGGTATGGAGGATGGATCTTCATTTAGCTTATGAGTCATCACTTTTGGAGGTATACTTGTCATGTCTGAATGGGGCCATGCAAAGCAATCGACATTAATCAATTAATTTACCTCTTCGGCTTGGGCTTAGCCTCGTGCCTATGTGCACTTTCTGTTCAGGCTTTATTTCGAACAATGGAACAACTTAGAGCTCTTCCGTGGTTGGTTAGATGTGTTCATCTTCCTCCGGTTCCTGAATGACATCAAGTATGGAATCCACGTCTGTGTGGTTTGGTACTTCTTTTGTGGTGACTTGATTCACCTTCTCATGGCTATCTTCTTTCGTACATGTTTCAGAAATAATATCTTTCGTACCTATTTGGGTAGTGATTTCTTCCATACCTGTTTGGGCAACATTTTCCGTTTGGGAGATTTCCTAATCTCTTGATTCTTCCACTTCTACCTTTTTGTTGTAGTGTACCACGGAATTTATATTTCTCGCGGTTTGCTGATCGCCTCTAATTTGTTGAATTCCCCATTCGGAAGGGCTTTTAATTACCTGATGCAAGGTGGATGGTACTGCTTTCATGTCGTGGATCCATGGTCTTCCCATGATTACGTTATAAGCCATGTCAGTATCGATGACTTGGAACCTGGTATTTTTTATTACTCCCTCAACATAAGTGCTAAGTTCAATTTCCCTTTTGGTTATAATCGTAGAGTTATCAAACCCTGATATGGCTCGTGCCTTCGGGATTACTTTATTCCCCAATAGCATTTCTTCCACGACTCTTAGCAAAATAATATTGATTGAACTACCTGGATCAATCAACACTCTTTTTACGTTAGTGTCATGAATAAGTAAGGATATTACCAGAGCATCGTTGTCGGGGAGCATTAATCCGCTGATATCTGCATCATCAAAGGTTATATTGTGTGCTTCCGGATTTTCAAGAACCCGCTTTCCGTGTGTAATTGTGAACTTTGTGGCTACTTTTCAAACCACTCAGTTTACTTCTTCACCTCCGTGTATCACGTTGACAGTTCTTTTTGGAGATTGAGGTTTTGGGGACTCCTGCCTGTTCTTCATGTATGCCTGCTTACCTTTTTCACTAAACAATTCTGTTAAGTAGCCTTGTTTCAATAATTGTTCTATTTCACCTTGTAAAAATCTGCAATCTGCAGTTCTGTGTCCATGATCATAATGGAATTCACACCAGAAATATGGGTTCCTTTTATTTGGGTTTGACCACATTTCTTTGGGCCATCGAACCTTATCACCCATATTTCTTAATACTCAAACTAGTTCGGAAGTACTTACATTGAAGGTGTGATCCCCAATTCGTGCATTACCTCTAGTTCATTCATCTCGATCCTCTCTGGATCTTGATGAGGATGAGCCCGCATCTCTGCTTGATGGTCTATATTCTGAACGAGTGTTTTCGAACCTAGGACGAGTTTCTCATCCCGAAGGTCCCATATAAAGATCGTATCTGCTTTTACCTGATCTTCTATCTGATTCGGAACGTCTGAAATTGATACAATCTTCGTCTTTTGAATGAGCAATGGTATCATCTTCTATACGAAGCTTGGTGATGTACCTGTTATAGATATCATTCCATGTCGTAGCTGGGAATTCTCTCAAGCTTTCCTTGAGTCTTCTTGTGGCTTCTGAATTTTGTCATTTAAGTTGCTTGCAAATGCAATTGCTGCCCAATTATCACGCACCCTTGGTAGTAGCATTCTTTCTCGTTGAAACCTGTCTACAAATTCACGGAGTAGTTTCGTGTCTCCTTGTTTTATTGTAAATATGCCCTCCATTATTTTCTCCACTTTTTTCCCACCGGAGTGTGCTTTTATGAAGGAATCTGCAAGCTCAGCAAAAGAATCAATAGAGTTTTCAGGGAGAAGAGAATACCAGGTTAGTGCTCCTTCGGTAAGTGTTTCTCCAAACTTTTTGACTAAGACCGACTCAATTTCTTGTTTTGTTAAGTCGTTTCCCTTAACTCCGGTGGTAAAAGTAGTCACATGGTCGCGTGGGTCGGTTGTCCCATCATACTTAGGAACATCAGGAATTTTGAACTTCTTGGGAATAGGCAAGGGTGTTGCGCTTGGTTTCCAAGGTTGTTGAGAATATCTATCAATGTAAATGCCTTTGATAAAAGGTGGCACTCCAGGAATTTGTTTGATTCGATCGTTTTGTCCTTCACCTGTTTCTGCAAGGTTAGTAATAAAGTTTGTAATTCAGAGCTATTAGACATACCTGGTCTCATTTCGAGAGATTCATTAGGAGTATCTCCCCTTCCTGAGTTTTCCAACCCAGACTGAGGATTTTCCGCGGTGATGGTATTATTTGGGGGGGGGTGTCGACGGTGCAGGTGACGTTGTCGGTAATACCCTCGCGAATTCTTGCAAAGCCTGGCTTACATACTCTGCAATCATTTGCTTTACTTGATCTTGTTCTACAGTTTGATCATTGCCATTATTATTGTTGTTGGATCTTTCTGGGGATTGCTCCCTTGAACCTCGTGGGGTTCCTGCGGGTGATGGAGTTCCATCCCTTTGTTGGTTATTGTCATTGGTGTTCGACATAGTTCAGAGGATATTGCTTGAAAAGTAAACAAAGATTATCAGATTCCTGGTAACGGAACCAATTTGTTTAACCAAAGAATTAGATCCTTTGACCAAAGCTATTTTTAGGATGAACGCGGGTTTCTGATAACCAAGGTAATAATAATAATTGTGAATAAATAAGTAAATAGAAAATAATGAGATGCACAGAAAGTAAAGTGTATTATAATCGTAGTTCGAATGCCCCTTACAAGTTATATTTTATTCCCTTATATAGGGAATTTCTTAATATAACGTCTACCTTTTACAATGATCGCACATTAATGACTAATTATGACATTAATGTAACGTTACAAAGAGTAATCGTAACTGTTGCGTGAAGGTTGTGTAACGTGTGGATCATTAATTGAAGATCTCTGAATCTGCCCGTAGCTCTGTCCGGATTAATTCCAATTGTGTATCTTACTTGTCTCAATCAGGTTGAGTTTCCCGTAGCTGATTACCCCGTAGGTGTATTGTGTCGTGCCTCTTTGCCTCGTTCCTAATTATAGGATCCTGTACAGTTGTCATGTTTTTATTGCTTGTTGGCCCATGTCACTGAATGGGTTTTGAAAATTGACAAAAGGCGTCCAGTTGAACCAGGTCCATCATAGCATACACTTCTGAATTAAGCAGTTGGATCACAAATCGTACAAGTCTAGGAGATATCAGTGATTTCTAAGTATCAAAGAACTAAGAGAATGTCTCCTAATACGAAAAGGTTGCAAATTGATAAGAGAAGATAGAAGTTGCTTTCAGCTAGGACAGAAATAGAGGAAGGAAGTTGAGTTACAATCAAACTCGTTTACCTAGGAAGAGTTGGATCAGAATTGAATCATGGACTCAACAAACGGACTCTATAAATTAATCAGTGTATTACTGCTGAAAGAGGTGATGCACACGTGCAAAAGTGAATCAAAGCAAAAGTGAATCAAGTTCTGAAGCAAAAGTCCTAGAGGTTTTGCAAGCAGAATTGTTGTGCGAATACAAAGGCTACAGTTCAACTAGAAGAAACAGTTCCATCGTTTGTATATTGAGTCTAGTTGATTGTAGTAGGAGTTTAAATACTGTATCTTATCAGCTTTCATAGAAGCAATTGTAATAGGTACAAACTGATCAAGTTAGAGTTAGCTTGAATTCTGTAGAAATTAGCTAGAGGCTAGTTGATACAAAGAGGATTAGAGTTAGTCCTAGGATTACAAAAGAGTTTATTTTGTAAGTCCGTTTTGGCTCAGAGTTTAGTGAAGAGTTTTGAGCAAATCCTACTGAGGAGTAGGTCGTGGTTTTTTCACCTTTTGAGCCAGGTGTTTTCCACGTAAAAATCTCTGTGTCTTTACTATTACTGCTTAATTATTCTGCAAATAGTAGTAAGTAATAGACTAAGAAGAACTTAGTTCTTCTTATTAGACAGCACTCGAAAATTGGGTACTGCACAGTTAACTTATAATATTGTGTAGTATTGAAGTCTAAAACATCATTGCTCCACATAACTGACTGAGTAATCAGGAATTATTACACGTGTGAAGCTCTTTTTACCAATACAGAGGTATACATGGATCTTTCTCAAGGTTTCAGTTCTGAGGCCCACAAACATAAGGTTTGCAGGTTACACATGTCCATCTATGGGCTTAAACAAGCATCCAGGCAATGGAACATCAAATTGATCTCAACATTGACTGCTTCTGGTTATACACAGAGTCATTTGGATTATTCTTTGCTCACAAAAGAATCAGGCAACAATTTGGTAGTGATTCTGGGTTATGTTGATGATCTATTAATCACTCTAAATGATTTTGAGCTTATCAACGCCACAAAGGCTGTTTTGCAGAACAATTTCAAGATCAAGGATCTAGGTGAACTCGAGTATTTTTTGGGGATAGAATTTTCCAGAAGTAATGAAGGTATTATGATCCACCAACGCAAATATTATTTGGAATTAATCTCAGACCTGGGGTTAGCAGGTGCCCGACACTTGGTGCACTAGTGGAGTTGAAGCAGAAGCTTACAAGTAGTGAATTTGATGCTCATGTTGGTTCATCCTCTGATCGACCACTAGAGGATCCTAGCAGCTATCAAAGCCTTATAGTTAGACTACTTTACTTGACCATCACTAGGCCAGATATTTCTTTTATTGTGCAATGTCAAAGCCAATATATGCATGTTCCTAAAGCTTCTCACATGGAAGCAGAAATCAGGGTAGTGAGATATGTCAAGCAGGCCCATGGCCTTGGTATCCTTATGTCATCTCACATCTCTCATACACTTCAGGCCTTTTGTGATGCAGACTGGGCCTCCTTCCCCAACACCAGAAATTCAGTTACTGGATACTTGATCAAATTTGGAGACTCTCTCATTTCTTGGAGGTCCAAGAAGCAGGCAACCATTTCTAGAAGCTCAACTGAAGCTGAATACATGAGTCTTGCAACCAATGTTGCAGAGATTATTTGGCTCATAGGTATATACAAAGAATTGGGAGTTTCCTTACATCTGACTATTCCAATGAACAGTGACAGCAAGTCAGATATACAAATTGATGCTAATCTTGTGCTTCACGAGCGGACTAAGAATATTGACATTGATTGTCACTTCATTCAGGAGAAGATTCATCAAGGTCTGGTGGCCACTCTCTATGTGCCATCATCAGAACAACAAGCTGACATCTTAACTAAGGGCCTTCCTATTTCTCAACATTGTTATCTTCTATCCAAGCTAGGAATGAAGAATATCTTCATCTCTCCTAGCTTGAGAGGGGTGTAAAGGAATTAGATAGATGCACTACAATGCGCTAATGCTGAGTTGGACACTAGATAGGGACAGTTGTACATTGTAGTTAGTTAGTTGGTTGTATATATTGTTAGCTACAGTAGCTATTTAGGCAGATCTTCATTTTCTGTAATTGCATGTTGATCAGATTATTCTAGAAACTACCGATTTCTCCTTACACCATCTTCATTCTTATTTATTCTTCTTCTGCTCCAAATCTCTTCGATCATGGCTGATAATCAGCCAACTTAACAAATAAGGGAGATAAAAGATAAGTAGTTTCAAATAATAGAAACAGAGGATACAATACTTGAGGGAACAAAATCACATAACGCAATAAAAATCTAAGAATATGAAGGGACATGCATGCTACTAACCTTCTACTCTAATCCTAGAACTCCACACCCTCCTATTAAGGGTCATGTTCTCAGTGATTTGAAGTAGTGTTATGTCCCGCCTAATCACCTCTCCCCAACATTAATTAGGCCTACCTCGACCTCTTCTCAAACTCGCCATGTCCAACCTCTCACACCTCCTAATAGGAGCAACAATGTTTCTCCTCTTAATATGTCTAAACCATCTCAGCCTCGACTCTCGCATCTTGTCCTCCACAGAGGCTACTCCCACTATGTCCCTGATAACTTCATTCTTGTTAGTAAACTGTATTTGTAAAATAATTCTGGAGAAAATAAAATAACATATAAACAGAAATAGAAAATAAACAAAATTTAATCCGAGCCCACTGAATTCACAGTATTTCCTTAAGGAATTTAACCCCCTCTTAGTACCCAAGGTTGTGGATTATTTCCTCCCAGGATAGAACGAATTATACACTGGTGTAGCGGTACTTCAAACCCCAGTGTTTCAGCGAACACAAAGTTCGGTAGCAAATTACACTTACTGTTGCTTTCTTTGAAGTTAAAAGTATTCAGAAAAAAGGAGGAGAACTCATAAAATCGTACCGAAAATATGAGAGAATGGACTGGTATTTATAGCCAATGTTGAGCTAAAAACTGAAGAGGTACAATTCTTCAGAATGGTTATTTATGCAAAACGACCATAGCATAAATGCCACAACATAAATGGCGATTTACGCAACAATTAACCAGGAATTTAAGAGGGAGGTTAATTTTCAGTTACAAAACCGAAAACCTGAAAACGGATAACGAAAAAACGTTTAATATTCCGTTGGATTTAATATTAATATTAATATTCCGTTGACTTTCTGTTAATATTTACTATTAACAAATAAATTTGGTCCAAACAATTAATCAATAAATCGATCATTTGACCAAATCCAAATTCGAATCTGAATCCAAATTCGAATCTGAATCAAAATTCAAAGTCGAGCCGAGCGAGCGAGCGACGACGACGGCACGAGGCTTGTCTTCTTCTCAACTTTTTAAGAGCTAAAAGAAGAGCAATTATTTATATACCCATCAAAAAACTATTTCCTCTTCCAATATAGGATAATGTCCCTTTGTCAAGGAGGGAAACTCAAATACTTCATTCTAAAGCTTAATAACCCAACAACCCCCCACATGAATAGGGAATGGCTATATCACGAAAATATGCATGAAAAATTGTGTGATTCTCAAGCAAGGATTAATTGCATCTAGATAAGTAGGTTCACTTTGAACTTTCCGTAGTGAACTTATGTCAGATATACTCGGTCAATCGGTAGATTTGATATCCTTGAACCGTCGAACTTTGGTGTATACCTAGAAAACCATAAGTCACACAACCAACCCTTAACCGTCTTTTGTTCTCATTGTTGTGTTCGTTTCAGCCATGAACATCGCCTGGTTTCATAAATGCGTAGAGAATTGGCCTTTCAAAACTCAACTTGATGCGGCTAACATTTCACACTTACATAGGCGATTCCTAAACGTGTCATCCTGTAGATACACTATTTGATATACCCCGTATCAAATTTAGAAATCAATAAAAAGCCTTAATGCTTTATCCTTGGTACTGAACATTGTCTCGTCATGAGAATGGACCAAAATTTTAGTTGACAATATTGAACCGTCATTAATGACTATGTTTGATCTCCTTGAACCTAGATCTTGGGATCTCCGGTCTTCTAGGTAGAGTTACCGCCACAATGACTTGTTCTCGGCCATAGTCTCATTACCCTCGATGATTTCTCAACTACCTCTCTATTTAGGCCTTTTGTAAGTGGATTCGACGCATTATCGCTTGAATTTACATAGTCAATCGTGATAATTTCTCTAAAGAGCAATTGCCTAACGATTTTATGCCTTCGTCGTATATGACAAGATTTACCGTTATACATAACGCTCTCAGCCCTTCCAATCGCCGCCTGACTATCACAATGTATGCATATTGGTGCCAACGGTTTGGGCCAAAATAGAATGCCTTCCAAAAAATTCTGGAGCCATTCAGCTTCTTCACCGGCTTTATCTAAGGCTATGAACTCAGCCTCCATTGTAGAGCGTGCAATACAAGTTTGTTTGGACGACTTTCAAGATACCGCTCCTCCACCAATAGTGGATACATATCCACTTGTGGACTTAGAATCAGGTGAACCGGTGATCCAATTTGCATCACAGCATCCCTCAATCACCGCAGGATATTTATTGTAGTGAAAAGCAAAGTCCTGGGTATGTTCTAAATATCCCAAAACTCGTTTCATTGTCATCCAATGAGATTGACCTGGATTGCTCGTGTATCGACACAATTTACTTATAGCACAAGCTATATCTGGTCGTGTACAATTCTTGATATACATTAAGTATCCCAACACACGAGCATAATCCAATTGTGATATGCTTTGGCCTTTGTTCTTTGATAATTCAAGATTCACGTCAATTGGAGTCTTTGCAACTTTAAACCCTAAGTGCTTGAATTTTTCAAGTACTGTCTTAATATAATGAGATTTTGACAACGCCAGACCTTGAGGAGTCTTATGGATCTTGTTGATACCCAATTTTTCCTCAAACTATTTTAATTTTGCATATATACCTTAAAAATCAGGTCTTTATAACAATTGGTATTTTTCTATAATTTTCCCACATTTTTATTAATTTATTGTTATTTTTATTTATCCAGTATTTTTATCTTTAAAAAAATAATTATAAATTGCATTACAAATGATTTCAAAAACATTTCTTGATTCAATATATCATTTTGGTCCTATTAAGACCAAACTATTGCACAATTAGCCAAACTGGCACTATTTCGCTATAATTGCAGTAACTTTGCAATTATAGCCTAATCACATGTTTTATGCTATTTTACTCAATAACTAGTTATTTATATTTTTAAATACTGATTAACCATTTTAATTCACTCTATTAAGCATCAATTTCATTTTTTTTTATTATTAGCCATTTTTATAAATTATTCATCTATTTTAATAGGTATTTAACAATTAGCCACTTTTATTTTTAATTCTAGTCTAATTAATCTGGGACCCTAACCCAATTGATTAGTCCACTTACCCAGCCCAAACCTAAATCCTACCCGGCTCAATCCCTAACTTAATCTGAACCGTTGATTAATTCAAATCAACGATCCAGATCCCATCTTTTCATAATTAATCCCTAAATGACTAACCCCTCCCTCTTATTTTCCCCCTCTCATTTTCTCGACTGTCTCTCTGATTTCTCTCATCTCTCTCTCTAAACCCTTCATCTACTAAGCCCTGTTTTTTCCTTCTCCGGCCACCTCCTCGCCGGAAACCATGGAGGTTCCACCTCTCACTAGCCTTATGGCTCCATCCTTCACACTTATATCACCGTTTTGAGGCTCTCAAGTGACCCAGAGGCGGTTCACTCCCATCTCCGGTGTCATGCCATCTTTTCGGCCGTCTATGGTCGTTCGAGTAAGATCTTTACACTTTTCGGCCAAAGGTCGGTAATATTTGGGTTTTTTTCTCCTTCTATGGGCTTTCTCTGGAAACCCTAACTTGAAAATCTTCCGATCTTTCTAGATCTATAACGGATCTATGTGTATCTTAAAGTTTTTACATGTTTTCCTCAAAAAATCTCTTTGTTTTCAAACGATTTCCTCACTTTCAAGACTAGGGTTTCGAAACTTTTTGCAAAACGATTTATTTCTAATTTTTCGGCATTGCCTTACGATTTTAGCATGTTTAAATATCACCTGAGCTTTTCCTTTTTGTTCGATTCATTTTGTTAAAAAATCCTAATACTTCTGTGTTCGATTTGAAGTTTGAGTCTGTTTGCGATGTGTTTGCGTGTCTCTCATGAACATTCTAGGTTTTCATGTGTGTTCTATGTATTCTTGTACCCCCTAGTCTAATTTGTTGTTAGGTTTTCTGATTCTCTATTGTTCCTCTAACTATTTGCTTAGGGTTTCTCTGATTTTGGTTCAACATGTGCTATTTATCGTTTAATAGGCTTGATTATTTGTTGTATCGATTCTTTTTACATAATGCTCTCTACTGGTTCTTTGTATTCTCCTTAGAGCTGTGATATTCTCCTTAGAGCTGTGATATTCTCCTTAAAGTTGTGATTTTGTGTATTTTCCTTAGAACTCTTTACTGATTTTGGAATTACTTCCTTACTTGTGTGATACTTCCCTTAATTAACATTGATTCCCTGTGATTTTAATCTCATTCGTGATTCTTTTGACTAATTTCTAGAATTAAAGTTGTACTTTGCCTCATTTTATGCGCACAAATATGTTGTCAACTATTTAACATATATTTTCCTTAATTGTGTATTATGTACTTAGACCTAATTGCATGTCATATACTTTACCACTCCTATTATGGTAAAAATCAGCGTTATAATTGATTTTTTTCCTTATTTAGTACAACTTGTGTCCGTTTGAACCATAACTCCCTAATTAAAGGGAGTCCGGGTCTTAATTGATCCTGTTGATGATTATTTTCATAACTATGCTAAATTAGTACTTGTTACCTTACTTCTCTGCCTGTTTTAAACTATAAATGCCTCTACTCTCTCATTAACTGAAAAACAAAAACACACTGTTTTGAACTCTCTCTCACACACATATACATTCTCTCTTGTTATTCTTGTCGGTTACTTGCTATTCTCAGTCGGCTGCAAGCCAAGACTGAGTAATTATACACTCTTTTCTACTGCTCTTCACTTATTCTCTCTTAACTTGTATGTTTTCAGTTTAAGTTTGAAGCTTCCAAAATAATATGTTTCAGTTTGTATTGCAATTCCTTTTGTTTCTACTATGTTTTTACTTATGGTTCTGTTGTTTACCTTGCAATTAGCATGCCTATTTACTAGTATACCAATGTGATTACTCTTTCCCCTTTAGTTTCAGCATGTTTTACTGCCTTCTTATATGTTTACTAGGACTCTGCCTTACCCCTGATCCCCAGCACACTATAAGCATGTATTTGTGTCACTTAGTTACATGTAATTCTGAACATATGTTGTACTCATGAACCCTTCCGCTAGACCTATGTGTAACTCTGTTTGTTATGTATTTCTTCTTTGGTATCCCTCAATCTAATTCTGTTAAGTTTCTTGCCTGAACATCTTTATGAAAATTGTTCTGTTATTGTTAAAGTTCTGTAATACCTTAGTATCTCTCTGGGGGTTAACTTGTACGCAAACCTATCTCTATATGTGACCTACTTGTCCCCAATCTCCTATTCCCTTTTTGTCTCTGTCTCCTTGCACTATGTATGCTGTTTTGATTCTGAGTTGCTGACTGTCCTACTCCCTTTCTTTCAAACTGTTTTCACTAGTGCAAACTCTCCTGTTGTTTCTAAAATCTATTTTTCAAACAACCTGTTTTCAGAAAACTGTTTTCAATCCATTCTTTTAAAAACTATGTCAAGCACTTTCACATATACTCTTAGAAGTCTAGGTTCTGCCCCTTTAATGTGTGACTGATTTGGGATCCCTATGAGATCCCTCTGAACTCTGACACAATAGAGTTGGCCCTTCCACATTGCACTTACTCATTTTGGTTATGAATCTGGGTGTGAGCACTGCCCGGGATCCCTTGAGATCCTTAGGGAACTCTGACATACCTGGATCATGTGAAAGCCTGTGAACAATTATGGCATTGAGAAAACTTTGGAGATTTGGGCCTATCAGTAGGCTCCTTAGAGTATAACTTCTTATTTTCTTATTTCAATTATGTAATTTGTGCAAATGATTTGTAATAATTATTGTAAACAACTCTGGGGATGGATAGTAAAAAGGGGAGGGGAAATTATGCATGCTTTAGCTATTAAAAGGGTAGAAAGCATGGTTAGGTTTATATTCCTATTTGTGAAATAGAAACCATGCTCAGGATTCATGCATGCATTAGAGATCATGTCTCATAGGACTTATGGTTACTCTTTTCAGCATGTTCATCTTACTGTCATTTAGAAGAATCATGATAAAAATGGCATTTTCTGCAAATCATGCCCTAAGCTGCCATATACGCCTAGAGATCCTGTTTTAGGCTAAACAAAATTAATGAACGTGTTATTTTGCATCTCCTGAAACCGTGTTTTAACATTGCAATATTTTACACTTAGAGATCCTGTTTTGGGATAAAACAACACTAATAAACAGGTCGTCTTCAAATCTCTCTGAAAGCATGTTTAAACGATGTACACCTATGCATTTAGAGACCACGCTTAGGTTCTGCATACACATCAATCTGCATATATGTGCATTAGATATCATGCTCTTAGGACTGCACTTTAATACACCTAGTCTAACCACTGATGTATGGGAATAAAACAGTTTCACTTAATTCTCGCAACCAAATGGTAGTAACTTCTGAACTTTGAAAATTTAGACAGCATGTTTTAGGTAAATCCAAACAGTCATTTCTTTAAGGTAATCCTGGTATACTGTCTCACGCCTAGGCAAGCCTTAGGTAATCAACCTTCATAAAACTGAAAGAACAGTCCCTTTGTGTTTACTGCATAAATGCTTAACAGATTAAAAAATCAGTAGGCAAACTGATTAGGAGCTTTCTGAGTCATACAACAAATCTGCTATATGTTTATATTCTGAAATCACCTAGATGTCATGCCTTAGTATTCTGAAGCTAAATATTGACCTTAACTGTGTTTGAGTCGTGCTGCCTATTTGTCTTATTTGTGGAGGTATACTTGAGCCTTTCACCTACTTTTCTATGCTCCCCCTAATTACAGTCCTATTTGTTTTATCTGTCGCCTTAGTATTTTGCCTTTGAACCCAGGGGTCTGACTAGAACCTCCCTCATAGGATAGAAGTCCTAAACTCCTCCGAGACTGTAGGAAGGGATGGGTAACATCACGCAATAGAGGTCGTTGACCAAACACTCGTTTAATTACCTTTACGGGGTGGGAATAGTAGATATGGAGTATGATGACCGGTGCGCTAATACCACGTGTATTCCCTCTTTGAGGAGTGACATACCGGGTATTGCATTGATGTGATCCATATGAAAAATAACCTAGGACATCCCTTACTCCCCATATGCATATTTAGATTATAACTTTTCAAAATCTTACTTGGTTATTAAATATTTTCAAACTCAGTAACACATGTGTGCTTAGACTGCGAACCTTTCAAAACTATTTACTTTTCTTAAACATTAATTGCCTATTTTCTATCTGTACAAATTCACAAAAGTTGTTTGGCCGAGAACTACAATTGTGGATTTTGAGGGGTTCCTAACAACTTTCCCTTAGAATAATTTCAAGCCCTTACCCTATCCCTGGTTACCAAATATTATTCTTAAATAAAATAGGTGCCCTAACGCACCTTAACTCGTTAGGTGGCGACTCTTCCAATCTTTCATGCCTCTTTCCCAAAAGGAAACGAGTTGTCCCAATAATGTTAAAGACCCTTGACCGACCTCAAAAGGAGTTTGGAAAAAGGGGTCACGACAGATCTTAATCCCCATAATTAAATAAGCAACTCCCAAGTCCTTCATATCAAACTTGCCAGTTAGCATACACTTAGTCGCATTTATGTTGGCAATGTCATTACTCATTATCAACATATCATACACATATAAGCAAACAATGACTACCTGATTTGGAACATTTTTAACGTACACACATTTATCACATTCATTAAACCATTTGACAACATTGTTTGGTCTAATTTCACATGCCATTGTTTGGGTGTTTGTTTTAGTCTGTAAAGGGACTTAACAAGTCTACATACCTTCTTTTCTTTACCTGGAACCACAAACCCTTCAGGTTGTTCCATGTAGATTTTTTCCTCTAACTCTCCATTTAAGAAGGTCATATTAACGTCCATTTGATGAATTTCAAGACCATGAACTGCAGCTAACGCTACTAACGTTCGTATGGACGTAATTCTTGTAACTGGAGAGTATGTATCAAAATAGTCAAGACCTTCTCGTTGTCTATAACCTTTGACCACAAGTCTTGCCTTATATTTATCAATAGTGCCATCATCTTTCATTTTCCTCTTAAAGATCCATTTAGAACCCAATGGTTTATTTTCAGGAGGAAGATCAACAAATTCCCATGTATGGTTGTTCAATATGGATTCTATTTACTGCCTCTTTAAAAAAAAATGATTCCGAAGAAAACATAGCTTCTTTAAATGTTCGAGGCTCATTATCCAATAAGAAAGTCACAAAATCTGGTTCAAATGAAGTAGACGTTCTTTGACCTTTACTACGTCTTGGATCCTCCTTATTAAATGTACTTTCTTTTGTTTCTTCCCGAGGTCGTTTATATCCTTCATCAATCAACTCACTTTCCTTTTTATACGGATATATATATTTTCAAAGAACTCAGCATTATCTGATTCTATAACCGTATTATTATGAATGTCGGGATTTTCTGATTTATGTACCAGAAATCGATATGCTTTACTATTNCTTTCCTTTTTATACGGATATATATATTTTCAAAGAACTCAGCATTATCTGATTCTATAACCGTATTATTATGAATGTCGGGATTTTCTGATTTATGAACGAGAAATCGATATGCTTTACTATTGGTTGCATATCCTATGAAAACACATTCAACGATTTTCGGTCCTATTTTTACCCTTTTGGGTTTAGGAACTTGCACTTTTTTCAAACACCCTCACACTTTAAAATAATTCAAGTTGGGGGTCCTTCCTTTCAATTTTTCATATGGAATGGATTGTGTTTTTCTATGGGGTACTCGATTTAGTATTCGGTTATCCATAAGAATGACTCCCCCCCCCCCCCCCCCC
>ML249828.1:102924-135999 GCA_005239495.1 Nicotiana undulata
TTCCCCCCACAAGTTCTGTGTCAAACCAGAACTTATCAACAATGCGTTCATCATCTCCTTTAATGAATGATTATTTCTTTTCGCAATCCCATTGGAGCATGTAAGGGGTCGTTGTTTGATGAATAATTCTATATTCTAAACATGTTTCTTCAAAAGGAGATTCATATTCACCACCCTTATCACTTCTTATCATTTTGATTTTCTTGTTAAGTTGCGTTTCAACTTCATTTTTGTATTACTTGAATGCGTCTATTGATTCATATTTACTATTAAGTAAGTAAACATAGCAATATCAAGTACTATCGTCAATAAAAATTATGAAATACTTCTTTCCACTGCGAGATGGTATTGACTTCATGTCCCCAATATCTGTGTGAATTAAGTCTAAGGGATTTGAATTCCTTTCAACTGACTTATAAGGATGTTTAACATACTTAGATTCCACACATATTTGACATTTTGATTTGTCACATTCAAACTTAGGAGATACTTCCAAGTTAATCATTTTTCGTAAGGTTTTATAATTGACATGACCCAAACGTATATGCCAAAATTCATTTGACTCAAGTAAGTAAGACGAAGCTGAAATTTTATTATTATTCTCAACAATCATTACATTCAACTTGAAAAGGCCTTGAGTGAGGTAACATTTTCCTACAAACATTTCATTATTACTTATTACAACCTTATCGGACACAAAAACACACTTAAAACCTTTCTTAACAAGAAGTCCAGCAGAGACTAAGTTCTTCCTAATCTCGAGAACATGAAGGACGTTGTTCAAAGTCACCACCTTGCCAGAAGTCATTTTCAGAAATATCTTCCCACATCCTTCAATCTTGGTCGCTGCAGCATTTCCCATAGAAAACGTCTCTTCGGGTCCAATAGGAGCATATGTAGCAAAAGCTTCTCTAACAGCACAAACATGTCGAGTGTCTCCAGAATCAATCCACAACTCCTTAGGATTTTCCACCAGGTTGCATTTAGAAAGCATATCACACAAGTGATCAACATCATCGTGCTTTTCAACCATGTTTGCTTGACCCTTCTTCCTGTCTTTCTTTGGAGCACGACAATCTACAGATCAATGTCAAGCTTTTCCAGAGTTGTAGCAATTCCCATTGAATCGCTTCTTGCTTGGGTTGTTTTTCAGTCCAGAAGCCTTCTTCCTCTTTCTGTTATTCTGAGGAGTATCCTCAACAATGTTTTCTCCCATTATTGTTGAGTTTCCACGAACTCTTTTTTCAGTAGCTTTGTTGTCCTCCTCGATTCTCAACCGAACAATGAGATCTTCAAGGGCCATCTCCTTGCGTTTGTATTTCAAGTAATTTTTGAAGTCCTTCCACAAAGGAGGCAACTTCTCAATCATCGCTGCAACTTGGAATGCCTCATTGATGACAAGACCTTCAATGAAAATTCTATGAGTAAATATAATAAAATTTATACTTTCAACATAAGTATTAATTTGAATTATACCTTCAGCAAGGAGATCGTGAATAATCACTTGCAATTTCTGGACTTGGGTAATAACAGACTTGTTATCTACCATTTTGTAGTCCAAAAAGTTAGCGGCAAGAAATTTCTTCAACCCAGCATCTTCAGTTTTGTATTTTCTTTCCAGCGCAACCCACAAATCTTTTGACATCTCCACATTATTATAGATGTTATACAGATCGTCCGCTAAGAATGTAATTCTTGCATAGAAAATCATAATGCTTCCACGCCTCAGTCACGAGAAAATGTTCATTTTCTGGAGTTTCGTCGGGCAAAACATGAACATCTTCCTTAATGAACTTCTGCAGACTTAAAGTAGTCAAGTAGAAGAACATCTTCTGCTGCCACCGCTTGAAATCAATCCCGAAAAAAAATTGGGTTTTTTCGCCGCCAATGCCGGTGTTCGGCTTGTCGATGCATTGGTAGTCATCATCGGAACAGCTTGGTTTCCGTTGTCATTCGTCATTTCTGTAAAAGAATGACACAAACAAACATTTAATAAACGTTTAAACTACTGGAGTAGAAAATCACGTAGATTTTATTCTCCAATGGAGTAGAAAATCACCACAAAGGATTTAATCTTCAGAACAGTAAATAAAACACAAATACAGAAAACAAAAGTAAATTCCTTAAGCTTGTTAGTAAACTGTATTCGTAAAATAATTCTGGAGAAAATAAAATAACATCTAAACAGAAATATAAAATAAACAGAATTTAATCCGAGCCCACTGAATTCACAGTGTTTCCTTAAGGATTTTAATCTCATCCTAGTACCCAAGGTTGTGGATTATTTTCTGCCGGGATAGAACGAATTACACATTGGTATAGCAGTACTTCAAACCCCAGTGACAAAGTTCGGTAGCAAATTACACTTACTGTTGCTTTCTTTGAAGTTAAAAGTATGCAGAAGAAAGAAGGAGAACTCAGAAAACCGTATGGAAAATATGAGAGAATGGACTGGTATTTATAGCAAAAGTTTCAGAATGGCTGTTTATGTAAAACGGCCATAGCATAATTATCATAACATAAATGGTTATTTACACAACAATAAACCGGGAATTCAAGAAGGAGATTAATTTTCAGTTACAAAACCGAAAACGGATAACGTAAAAACGTTTAATATTCCGTAGGATTTCTGTTATTGTTTACTATTAAAAAGTAAATTTGGTCCAAAAACTTAATCAATCAATCGATCATTTGACCGAAGCCGAAGCCCGAGCCGAGCGGCGACAACGACGCGAGGCTTGCCTTCTTCTCAACTCTTTAAGAGCTAGAAGACGAGCAATTGTTTATATACTCATCAAAAACTTTTTCCTCTTCCAATATGGGACAATGTCCCTTTGTCAAAGAGAGAAACTCAAATATTTCATTTTCTTTCCATTTTCCATTCTCCCCCTTTTAAGCTACGTTAAAGCTTAATAACCCAACAATTTTTAATCTTATCTCTCTTGGAACACCCATATCTCTTTAGACTCCAAGGTTGAATACTTAAATTATTTAATTGTTGATCTTATTGTAAACCTAACTATAGGCAAACTAGCGGATTCGAGCTTTCCTGTTTTTGTCATTTTAAATCAGTACTTGAGCTCAAACGACTGCTTTCCAGAAAGAAAAAAAACATTCATCCCAATTGAAAAAAATAACAGCAAGGTGTTTGATAAAATGTTAGACTGAAGATAGGCAGCTAATATACGCCAGAAGCTAACCAAAGAAGGCTACAAGCAACGCCATTTCCAAAGTATAAAAAGAATAACGACAAAACAAAAACATTGAATGTGTTCCAAAGCTACAAAAACACTTTAACTTCGCACTTAAAACCAAACCATTGACTCTTGTCCACTTTGTATCCCCATTCATTTCACTCTGTCCTAAACTCTGCCTTCTCTCTCTCTGTTCTGCCCTGTTTTTTTTTTTTTCAAAATTAATTGTAAAATATATATACCGTCACTAATTCATAAGAGAGACATCTTCTTACTTGGACTAAGAATTCCATATAGTTGTGTAAACATGGAATTAGATGAATTCCATTTAATGTTGGAGAATTCAAGCGTGGACTTATGGACATTTGTTGACACAGCCATTTCTGTAGCCATTCTTGATCATGGAAACGAGCTTCTCAGCCGAAGAGACGCCATTGTTGAGAAGCTCTATGCTCCGTTTATGTGTAAGGATTGTAATTCTGCTGGCAATTGTGAAGATTTAGAGACCAAAATCATCAGAATCAAGAAGCTCTTGGAAAATCCAAATCAGGTTTTTCTTTTAATTTTTATTTTTGGATTTTCATTTGTTTTTTGCTAAGTTTTAAGACCGTGGAATTTCAGTCTGAGAATTGCTTGGTTGAACTGCTCCAAACTCTTGCTGAAATGGACATTAGTTTCAAGGTTCTTGAGGTAAACGAAGATGGTATTAATTAATTAGAACTAGCATTTTCTCTTAATTATCTAAAAGTTTGTTTATTTTGAAGATAACAGATGTTGGAAGACATGTAAATAGACTGAGGAAGCATTCATCAAATGAAGTAAGAAGACTTGTTAAACTACTTATCAGGTTTCTTTCCTTCTTCTTAAAACTTGTAATTTTCCGGCATAATAGGAGTAGTATTTTTCATGTAAATGTATTTAAGTGAAATATTGGGAAATTTTACAGGAGATGGAAGGATATTGTTGATGAATGGGTGAGACTTAATACATAAGCAGAAGAAACAGGTGGAACTTCCTTTTTCTGTGGTAAAACTGCGGGTTAGATTATTTATATGTTTGTGATCAAGTGATTATTTCATTATGTTTAAAGTAATTAAAATGAAAACTATTTTATAAAGACCTTATTTGTTCAACGTGTGCAAGCCTTGATTGTTTCTGTTGGTTTTTTAAAAAAATTGGGGCATCAAACAAGATTTTAAGTATTACAAGGCTTTAAATAGTCAATTAGGAACAAAAAATCTATATAATTTAAAAAATTCAAAAAATATAAAATATCTCAACTAACTTAAACAGTCTAATAAATATTTAAAATTAAAATTCATCCTAAAACTAAGCAACATATTATGCGGAAAAAGTTAATGCAATAATTGAATGCAACAAAACTTCTAACACTCCTCCTTTGCTTCAATTGCTGCAATTTAAAAAGTTGCTCCTCCTCAATTCTTGCTTCTGTTGTATGTGCTTGAGGATTGTTTTGAGCATAGTTGAAACTGAACACTTATGTAGTCCAATTTTCTTCTTTCTTTTTCGTCTTATGGTTTTTTTTGCATAAAAACACTCTTAGTGACCTAGTCTTATCTGAAGTGTCTTTCGAAAGTATTTGATTCTGGATAATGATAGGATTTTCAGGAATTGCTCGTAAAGATTATTCTTCCATTATAATAATCAATAAATCATAAGTTTTAAGATATGATTTTATTTTCACTCAGCAAATCCGATAGTTTTCGTCATTAAAAATTTGTGGGGCACACAAAGAGAGACTGTTGCTTGCCATGTTTGAAAATAGTTTTAAAAATTGATATCGGTTAAGAATGATTCGAAAATGGTTCTTTGGAAGAACTCACAGATCCCATGAGACCAATGAAGCTTAGGAACCATTGTTTGTTTTTTAAAAAGATGGGGCAACAAAAAGATTTAAAGCATTGATTGAAAAAGTTTCTCAATAAGTTCATTAAGCATAACAAGGCTTTAAATATCCAATTAGACACTTTTTTTGTCTTTTTCTATGCAAATTCGAATTAATCGGGCCCAAAGCACTGAATATCAAACGGAAACTAGAAAAATAATAAACATGTATCATATAAGCATAACAAGGCTTTAAATATCCAATTAGACACAAAAAATCCACATAATTTTAAATTCAAATACCCTAAAATATCTCAACTAACTAAAATAATAATAAAAATTTAAAATTGAAATTCATCCTAAATCGAAGCAACTTATTATGCTAAAAAATTGCTGCAGTAAGCAACAAAATTTCAACTTCTTCATTGACTAACTACTACCTTTTGTTAGCACAAAGTTCGAATAACTCGCTCACACCCTTATATCTCAGATGAACTAAATCACTCCCTTATGTGAATAATTGAAATATCCTGGTAAATGGACAGGATGAGATGGGATTATAATTCTTTAAATGTACAACAATTAGGGAGATATTATTTATGCTTATCTTGCTTTCAGTATATATCATAGAAGTTCTTTGTCAATATACCTTAAATAACGCGCTCAATTAATTAGCTACAAGAATCCCTTGTTGAAACATTGATAGTATAATAATAATAGCATGTTTGGTGAAATTTTATTTCGATCTGAAGAGGATAATGTATACTCAGACCTTAGTTCTATCAATACCTTGTGAAGGTAAAAAGAAATTACTCGGACTTTCCTTTTTCTATTTCTTTTTCCTTTTGATACTTTTAGAGCATTTCTCCAGACCCTGTGCATAACGGGAGCTTTAATGCACCGGGCTGCCCTTTGGTACTTTTAGAGTATCCGGTTTATCTTAATGTTGTCAAGTAAGGAGGATAAATCTATTATAGTGGGTAACAAATTAAGTGATGAAATTGGGCAGGTGATGCAGACTATCCTTTTCAACCCCACTTGAACTACAACTTTCAAGAGAGAGCTCCTGTTTATGGGATTTCTTCAAATGGTTCATCTTCTTATTGCGCTCACAAGGTATTTAACTAGCATTTTTTCACCCTAACCACATTATTTCTGAAGAATAAATATAAAAATAATTCAAGAAGGAAATATTGGATATTCGAAAAGGTTACAAGAAATTTTTACAGTATTAAGTCACCTTTACCCGTTGTATTAGATAATGTATCTTATTTTCAACATTACAAATCTATTTAAGAAGGTTTACTTGTACTTATTATTTAGAGGATTAATAGTGCAATATATATATATACACACACGCACCAATGATGTATATATTTTAAACTCATTTCTTTCCTCGTATTTATTAACGGTTTTTTTGAGTCAAAATAACAACAATAACAACAACATTACTCCAATGTCAAAGCGCCTACGTGAGGATTACCTAGAAGCACAACATGGTGTGTTCTCTTTTCAAAACGACAATTATCCTGTTCTGTTATTATTGTTGAATTTTGTTTATCATTTTCCTGAAAAGCAAAAAAAAAAGAAAGTGAAATAAATAGAATTTCTAAATATAACATATTTGGTCTAAAATAGTAGGAGTGACAAGAGAAGTGGGCTTTCACGACGTATGCAAACAGTAGGAGTCAGTTGTTTTCGTAGACAATTAATCCCTACTAGATTGCTTTTGGTAAGTGCAATGTATATCGTAAAAACAATTATTGTAGTTTGACTTTTATTTTTGGTCGAAGCATTTCTTTTCTATTTCTCAATAATTATTTAATTAAAAACATAGAATACGTACAAGTAACTTAATTCTTCAAAACTAGCACTGATTAGGGATTTGACTTTGACTGGTTAAGTTCACATAGAAAGCCAATTAAGTTCCAAAACAAACTTTTTTTTCTTCTTTATAAGATGAAGTACAATGTTCGTGTTTTTTCCCCCCTTTTCTTAATTATATCCCCATTGGACATAGAATGGCTGCAATTTAACCTATCTATTGGATACCCTGCATTATATGATACATGTTTATTATTTTTCTAGTTTCCGTTTGATATTAAGTGTTTTTGGGCCTGATTAATTCGAATTTGCATAGAAAAAGACAAAAAGTCTCACTTTTGGAATAAAGTATTCCTTATAAAACGCAACTCCATTCTTCAAGACTTGAACCTGAAATTTCTAATTAATGATGGAGCGATATTTATCACTCTATCATAAGTATCTTTGTTTAACATCTACTCTACCAAGAGTGTGTTATATTATTAGAGCGATTTTTATTCAGTAAGCTTGCAAAAACATCAGGTGCTTTTTTCATGTGTTAATACATGAAATGAAGTTGTTATGCTCTTACCACTACCATAATATTGTTAAATTGCTCTACTAACATATTTCTTTTCACCATATCACAAGATTTTTTTTTAAATTGATACCAAATATAACTTCATGAAATCTCAAAAGATCCAAATACTGAAGAAAAGGCCTTTTAACAAGTTCTGATCCAAATTCTTTTCATGCAAAGTTTGATAAAATTGAATATGGCAAGATGTATAGCAATGTAATTATTAGCACTATCTTTTCTTCAAAGAAAAGGGCGATGGGGTATGAATTGTGGGAGGGAGAGGGGGGGGGGGGATATTTAATCGAATTATTTCTCTTCGGTAAAATATGTATTCCATAAAAATTATACTTTCAATCGTATAACAGGTTGAAAAATAGTACTCTTGAACAATTAGAAAAGGTGATGTAAAAAGGGTATCCAATTCTTCTACACTTATACTTCTATTTCACTTCTTTTCTACTATAGTCCTGCACCTTTTTCTCTATTCACTATATATGGTCAAACATAAAGGAATTATTATTAACGAAATTGATAATAAATGATAACAATTAGGAAAGAAATACTTTAAAAGCCTATTTTGTTATCAATTTTCTTATTTTATTTGGATTTATTGTACTATTCCTTAAAGGAAAATATAAATCTCTATTCCTTAATGGGGAAATTTAAATCCCTTTAAGGAATCCAAATAAAATAAGAAAATATTAAAGGAAAATATAAATCTCTTCCATTTTGACAAATTCCTTTATTGGAGGAAAAGATTGTAACTTTTATAACTTGAGAATCATTCCTTGACACAACAATACAATAGCATCCACAATATAGTCCTTAGAGAGTTTTGTTTAGGGGAAGTTTTCTCTCTTTTATATTAGTATATTGATGTAGGTCAATTGATCAAAATCATATTATAGTATATTATATTTTTTTAGTATAGTTCTTCGTCTGATTCACCATCGTTTAAGGTTTGCGTTGTTAACTTCCGCATGACACCTTGTTATTTTCGAACCCAATAAATGCTATCAAAGTTAATAGTTCAAAACGAGGTCGAAGACAGATTCAAAGTCGATTCAGATCAAGCTAGAGCCAATTTGAAGATAATGAAGATTTTTATCCAAAAAAAGGAAAAATATAATGTCCAAAGTACTACATGTGGAGATAAAGTTTTCAACTATATTTTCGACACTCCTGCTGCTACATTTTAAAACCAAAATTCACTTTTAACCCATGCTTACTTTTAAACCATGGGCTTCACTTCCATGTTCATCACTTTTAACACAGGGTAGATCTACTTTTAACTTATGCTTACTTGTAATGCATGGCCTCTACTTTTAACTTTGCTCACTTTCAACGTAGGATTCCAATATTTTTAACCCGTGCTCATCTTTAACGCACGAGGCCCCAATTTTTAACCCATACCTATTTTTAATTATGTCAAGCAATAGTGACGAAGAATACGCGAAGAAGGAGGATTACGCATTGTCAAAAAATTCAGGCCAAAGAAGAGATTTGTTAGGAATTTGTCATGATTTTCTTATAACTCTATTTGAATTTATTCTTTTACTTGAAGGAAGAGTAGAATATTAACTATAATTGTTTTACTTTTTCTTAAAGGATAATATATCTCTTCCAAATGTGACGGATTCCTTCATTGGAGGAAAAGATTGTAACCTCTATAAATTGAGAACTCTTCCTTCACAAGACAACACAATATATAGTCTTTGCAAGAGTTTTGTTTAGGGAGGGATCTATTCTCTCGATAAGTTTTTTTTTTCTCTTTTATATTAGTAGATTGATGTAGGTCAATTGATCATAGTCATTTTCGCATATTTTTTTTTGTCGCCTAATTTATTATCTTACAAAGTTTACTTTATTAACTTCCGCATGACGTCTTGTTATTTTTGTACCCAACATATTTAAGTGGTTGGAAATGATGCAAAGTATTATTGACCTCTACAGATTGATAATGACTTGTTGGGACTCTAGGAGCAATAGATATGGTTCCGTCAAAGCAGAGTTGGATTCCAATTATCTAAAAGACAATTCTACTATACTGTTTGGCCAGGATATTAGTGGAATCCAATTTCTTTTCCTTTTTCATTTTTAAGATTCGTTGTGAACACCACGTTCTAACGAGAACTGTGAGTTGTTCTCTTGACCAGGGTGCTTGAATTTGCCTTTGTTATGCTGTTGTCTCATATGGGGCTCATTATGTCTTCACAATTTTAGGACCCGTTTAATCAAAATCATCTTCAAAATATTGTTTGATTATACATTAGATAAAATTATTTGAAGATGAGTTTGAGCGTACAAGAGGGGTGAATTGCCTATTTAAAAATTATACTGTAAACAGTTGATTAGCTTATCAATTAGTCGACTATAAATAAGAGTAGGATAAAAGTAAAGCATAATTAAAGTGCAGGAAATAAAGACACCAGAATTTTATACTGGCTCGGATTCAATGTGAATCCTACTGCAGTCCCCTTAGGTTGCAAGGGTGTTCTATTTCAGTGATCGAAGTTTCTTGAGTACAGAATGGTTTGATGTAGCTTTACACCAACAGTTTGATCTCCATGACACTTTCCTCTTCTTGATACAATGCCTCACCATTGTTTATCTCTTTTTCTTCTCTCACTAATTACACAGCAGATCTATAAGAACCACAATGCTTGTTTGGAGAAGAACAAAAAGAGTGAAAATGGGTCGTTCAAAGTATATCTTCTTCAAGTCTGGAACATGTGTATATATACACTTCATGAGGACTTCTTGAGAGACGTGAATCTTGAGAGATTGCAAAGCCAAGGGAATTGATCTTTGAAAGGAATCATAGATTGATTCTTTTCAAAAATAATGTAACATCCCGACCCGTTAGTGATATTGTCCGCTCTGGACCTAGGCACTCACGGGTTTAAAATGTGTCACTAGGGTCTAAGGCTTGTTAATTTATATACCCACCATCCCTATTGTGTTTTGCCGATGTGGGACTCTGTCTAAAGTTTGTGGTTTGCCCCACCGCATGGGATTCGCCTAGACTCAGCACTGAGGTTTTCCCCGCCTAACCGGAATTTGCCTAAATTCAGTTGAACCCTGACCCACCATTGGCATGACTGACACAAGATTGGATCTCATACCATCTGTAACAGCCCAACCCGCTAGTGATATTTTCCACTTTGGGCCTAGGCCCTCACGGGTTTAAAATGTGTTACTAGGGTCTAAGGCGTGTTAACTTATATACCCAGCATCCCTTTTGTGTTTTGCCGATGTGGGACTCTGTCTAATGTCTAGGATGTTACAAGCCGGAGAATTTGTTCATGTCGTTTTCCAGGATTGTCATGAAGCATAGGTTTGCTACTTCCTCGTGTTCCAAACTGTCTTCATCACTCCAGCTTCCAAAAGATTTGTTTTTGTTGAATCCTCTTGACCCTTTCTTTTAAGATCTGGGCATTAATAAAAGGGGATTTTGACTACTTATTAGCATCTTTTTGCTTTCGTTTTAGTCCAAAAGCGTTTAATTGTGTTCCCGAAAACTGATGCAATATCCTAATTGGAGGAATAGCCGAAAATGAGCCCCAAAGATGAAATCTAACTCAAGAAGGAGTGATCTGAACTCAAGGACAAAAACAAACACAGAAGCTCAAAAGTGTGGACCGCAAATTATCATCTGCAGCTGCAGATTGTGAAGAAAATCCCATCAGAGACAAGTGCAAAGTGCGGTACACACATGAATGTGCGGCCGCAGAACCTGGGCAAAAGCAAAAGTTCAGAGAACATGAATTCAAGTTCAATAGAAGTGCGGACCGTACAATTATTGTGCGGCCGCAGAAGAGCAATGTGCGGCCGCACTCAGAAATGTGCGGACCGCATAAAGAAAGAAGTGCAGACGTAGTTCAGAATTATACAGCCGCATGTTTCCATTCCTACCAGGTTGAAGCAAAGTGCGGACCGCACATGGATTCTGCGACCGCAGAACCTCCGCATTTTTGTCCGAAAATTCTCACACTGTATAAATAGAATAGTTTCATTTTTTAGGTTAACTTTTGACATCAGCATTCACTCTAGACGTTTTGCTTTGTTCCTTTTAGTAGTTTTTGCTATTTTGAGCTTTTTGAATATTACTTTCATCATTTTAATTAATAATATGGGTTTAATTATCACTCATTCTTCTTTTTCTTCTAATTTAAGCATGAGTAGCTAGATTTTCACTAAGATTGTGACCTAACTCTAGATTATAAACTTAATGGGTATTTGATTTATTGCTTATTTATGGTTGGGTGTTGATTATCCAGCCTTGTTCTTACTTTTTTTTTTTGAAGAATTAATAGTTGCAAACATTATTTCATGTTATTTGACTTGGTCTCTACTTGAGAAAGAGAGACTTGGCCTAGGAAAATTTGGCTAGCAAAAAATTGGATCAATCGAGAGATTGATAAGACCAATTAAAGAGTTGAACCTAGAGATAGTAAAATCCGACTTGAGTTTATTATCAATTGCTTTTTTCAATACCCATTTGGACTTGAGAAAGCCAAATTGAGAAAATCACTATCTGACCGAGAGGTATTGAGTGGGTACTTGAGTGTTGATAGATATAACACACCTCGACCAATAAAACAAGCTTTAAAGTTTACAACCCAATAAGTGAACACCTAGGTGAAGCTCATAGCCCTAGACCTTTTTATCATTTGAAAAACAATAAAAAAACAATTTTCTAGTTTCATTCATAAAATCGCAACTATAGTCTAACTTAGATTTTCAAACAAAATCCAATATTCCGGAAGTGCAAATTATTATATACAAATTTACGTGCTAAGATATATACCACTAACACCCATTCGCATAGCTCCCTATGGAATTCGACCCCGACTCTGTTAGTTACTATCATTGCATCGACCGTTTTCATATCCTCAAATAGAGGAGAAAATTGGATGAGATCAAGCATTCAGCTTGAACGTGCCCATATCTTCCACACTCATAATATTTTCCATCATTCTTGTCTTGTTCATTATATTGCCTGGTTCGCCTGGAGGGCACCCAACCTCTTATTGTGTTTATGTATCTTCTCATTAAGCTATCCATGCTTCTTGATACCATGGAAATCTCTTCTTCAAGAGCTTCAGGGTCGTCATCAATGTCATTTTCTGGTCTTTCAGTTGTGGCTTTGAAAGCGGTTGTTTTCTTCTTTTCTTCCTGGTTTTTTTTCTTGAGGTGAGTTTTCTCGAATGCTATAATATCTCCTCGAAGCTCATCATATGAATGTCTTTTAGATCTTATGATTCGAGTGCAACTACTTTTGTCTGTAAAGTGGTAGATAGACTCCTTAGAATTTTCCGAACTTGATCACCACTTAAGTTTGGTTTACTAAAAGCTTTTAGATCGCTAATGATTTTGTTGAAACTTGCAAAGATTTCCTCAATGGTTTCTCCTCCTTTGATCTGGAAAATTTCATAGTCGTGAACCAACATGTTAAAGTGAGTTTCTTTCACTTTGCTGGCTCTTTCATAAGTAACTTTCAATTTGTCCCACATTTCTTTGATTGTATTACAACTTGATATTTTCTCATATTCCTCTCCACTTATAGCATTATAGAGTAAATTTCGTGTTTTAGCATTGACCTGAACAACTTTCATTTGCTCGTCTGCGTACTCATCTATATCTTTTAGATCAGCTGGTGGTTGAGCAGTTGTTGGTAGTGGATAGTTCTCTTTTTTGATAACACACCATACCTTGACATCATAGGATTTTGCATATATTTCTATACGCACTTTCCAGTGAGAAAAGTGTTGTCCATTGAAATATGATGGACTGACTTGCGATGTTCCTTCTTGAAAGAGTGCTCCAATAATTACCTGATTTGTCAAGATCTTTTCTTACAAGCTGTTAAGCAAAAAGTGTGTGACTAGCTCTGATACCAATTGAAAGTATAAGAGAGAGAGGAGTGAATTGCCTATTTAGAAATTGTATTGTAAGCAGTTGACTAGTTTACCTATTAGCCGATTAGAAATAAGAGTAGGATATAAGTAAAGCATAATTAAAGTGTAGGAAATAAAGACATCAGAATTTTATATTGGTTCAGATTCAATGTGCATCCTACTGCAGTCCCCTTGGGTTGCAAGGGTGTTCTCTTTCTGTGATCGAAGTTTCTTGAGTACAAAATGGTTGATGTAGCTTTACACTAACAGTTTGATCTCTATGACACTTTTTTCTTCTTGATACAATGCACCAGTGTTTATCTCTTTTTCTTCTCTCACTAATTACATAGCAGATCTGTAAGAACTATAATGCTTGTTTGGATTAGAACAAAAGGAGTGAAAATGGTCCATTCAAAGTATATATTCTTCAAGTCTGGAACATGTGTATATATACACTTCATGAGTCCTTCTTGAAAGACATGAATCCTTAGAAATTGCAAATTCAAAGGAATTGATCCTTGAAAGAAATCATAGATTGATTCTTTCCAAGAATAATATCACGTTTCGTTGATCTTCCTTGATTTATGGTCTTGACGAGCTTTCCCTCCGCTAGGCATACCTCTTTGTTGCTTGAGGTATATCCGCTAGATCCCTTGATTTCTTGCAGTGCGTCCTTATTTCATTTGTTTTTGATTTGGGACCTTCCAGGAATAGCTTCCGTCAATTATCACTGATTGATTCTTCATCGGGATCTCCGCTGCTTCTTCCTTCTTCCTCGCAAATCATTGATTATTTTTCCTTGTGTTGCTTTTAGAGCCCACGGTTAATAGATTGTTTTATTAATCTATTCTTGACTTCTTGACTCCTTTGGTTTCCTTCTTGATCCTGCACCAAATGTGATATGTTATTTGTCATCATTAAAACTTACAATTAAAAGAGTTTTAAGTTTGGAAAAAAAGTTAAAACCACTTTTTTCAAGTAAACAATATTTTCGTTCACAAAATTGTAATATTTTTTCAAGTGAAATATATGTCCAAACACACTTTCAATTTTCTAGTATCTCTTCTCAACTTAATTTCAAAAACTACGTACTTTTTTTCTTCTTCAAATCTCACATTTTTTATGTCCAAGTAACAACTTGTTTACCATTTGAAATAAGTCAATCAATGTAATCATTATTAACCGGAACTTTAAACATTTATAAAAGAAGAAGAAGGCATCTCTTGTTCTTTTTCTTTTAAATAATTATAATTAAAATATGTATATAGGCGTATATTAAGTTCGATATTTAATACTTTATTGACATTTTAGTAACTTCTTCTTAAAAATATATACTATGTATCTATGCAAGATTCGATTAAATCCGTAGCGAATATATTCAGATTACAATTCTTTTTTTTTTTGCTAAGTCAGATACTTATATTGAAAATGCAACTAAGTAACGTAAGAGTTATAATTATTACAAATTAGGACTGTTCGAGCGGACAAGTTTCGAGAACAGTTGTTATCGAAAGCGAGTAACACAAAGGAAGGGGGGATAAGTAATGTAAGGGTTTCCACGATTGCCTGCCATCAGATGGGGTGAGGTTAAATCCATGCTTATCCATGACATCTGCGGTAGTATTTGCTTCGCGGTAGATATGCCTAAGTTCCACTTGACCTAGCTCCAGCATCAATGACCTTCAATTAGAAAGAATGTGTGAGTGGAGTTCATTTTCATGTTCGATCATAGTGCATAATATCTTTGAATCGGTCTCTACCTGAATGGGAGATAATTCTAATTCCTTAGCTAATTGTAGACCAAGCAAAAGTGTTGTTAATTCATATTTAGTTGCAGTGTAGCACATTAGGTTGGTCGTAAATCCGCGAATCCAGTGACTGTTATGGTTACGAAAAATCCCCCCGGCACCAGCTTTTAAGATAACTGGATCAAATGCACCATCCGTTTTAAGTTTGAAAAAGTGTTCAGGTGGAGGGTGCCATTTGATATAAAGAGTGCGCGTGATAGTTGTAGGATGATGAGCCAGTGAGAGAAAGTGAAATTCTATAAGATGGTACATAATATCATTAATAGACACATGATTCTGAAGGTTACTAAAGAGATTACGATTCCGTGTTATCCAAATATGCCAAAGAATGAAGGGGACTATTAACATCGCAGGAACCTGAATGCCTTGGTAGCTAAAGGGGTTTTGAGTTTGACGACATTGATCATGAAGCCAATTGTTAAAGTTGGGACCAATAGTATTAACATCGAAGAAAGTCCACAATGTTTCGGCGTTGTCGCAACCTCAAAACAAGTGATTTATGGTTTCCGGAGCACAATGACATGATTTATAGGTGGGGTGAGGAAGAATATATAAAAAGTGAAGGTAAGCAGCGGTAAGAAGTCGATTTTGCAGCACTAACCATAGGAATGTTTTAAGTTTATTGGGTATATGTAGTTTTCAAAACTAAGAGAGTGGGGCAGTATTCATCTCAGCAGAGCGAAGTTCCTGAAGATATAATTGGTATGTCTATTTTATGGGAAAAGTTCCACTTTGATTGGGGAACAAGCAGAACGTATGGGGGCATGATGAGTAAGGGTTGAAGTACGTACTATGTATGAGGTTAGAGATAGTAGGAGGGAGGATAAAAGAAAAAATTTTAAATTGCCATTGATTATTCTGTAAAAGGTGGGATAGTATTAATGTAGATTCAAATAGTTGTAAGGGACCCTGGATAAGACTCCTAAGCGTGGAATTGTTAGGAAGCCAAATATCATGCCAAAAATTGATATCCGAACCCGATCCAATATGCCACTTAATTCCCTTGGTAGTAAATGTGTTATCCTTGAGGAGACTTTTCCAAATAAATGAAGCATTGGCCCGACGAGGAGTGTCAAGTGTGGTAGGCCGAGCTACACGGTATTTAGAAGAAAGAACTTTAACCCAAGAGGCATGTGGGTTGTGGCGAAATCGCCATGCTAAACCCGCAGCTAGCGCCAAATTCTTGACTTTTGTTTTTTGAATGCCTAGACCTCCCTTTTGACGTGGTAAGGTTACATTGTCCCACTTAACTAAGTGAATTTTTATTTTGTCATGTGTAGAACCCCAAAGAAAATTCGTTTGAATTTTGTCAATACTTTTTATAGTTTTGGGCGGTAAAATATTAGCTAGCAAGGCATATGTAGGAATGGAAGCAAGGACGAATTTGATCAAAGTGGTTCGGTCGGCCAGATTGAAACTTGGTTTTCCATCCCTAAAGACGATTGTTCATGTGGTCTAAGATATATTGGTAGTCCGGGCTTTTAGGTTAGTTTGTGATTGGAAGTCCTAAGTATTGACCTAACATAGTAGAGATACGCATATTGAGAATAGTGGAGACAACTAATTGTGTAGATTGAGGAGTATTTGGAGAGAATATAATTTTGGATTTAGCATGGTTGATCTTATGGCCCACGAGAGAACCAAATTGTTGAAGCACACTATTAATAGTAGTAGCATGTTTGGTATTCGCTTTAGCAAATATGATAAGATCATTAGCAAAGAGTAGATGAGATAAGGCAGGGCCGTTACTGGATAGTTTGATGGTGTCCCAAGTGTTATTAGTTGTTGATAAATTGATAATCCTGGTAAGGGTTTCCATACATATAATGAAGAGGTAGGGAGATAAAGGGTCTCCCTGACGAATATCTCTAGTTGGGAAGAAGATAGAAGTTGGTTTTCCATTGAAGAGGATGGAAATAGAGGAGGACGAGATACAAATTTCATAATTAGGGAGATCAAGGGCAATGGAAGGTTTATGCTAGAGAGAGTAGCGAATAAGAGACCATTATAAAAGGTCAAAAGCTTTTTCTAAATCAATTTTGAGTAGCATGTGGCCATGTCCACCTTTTTATTCTTAAAGGAGTGAACATTCTTGAACTATAATAGCATTATCTACGGTTCGACGACCAGGAATAAAGCTACAATGAGGGGCATATAATAGAATCAAGATAAGGACAATGACGATTAACAATGATTTTCGTAATAGTTTTATAAATGGTGTTGCAAATACCAATAGGTCGAAATTGGGTTATTCGCTCAGGACTCTTGACTTTAGGAATAAGAATGATGTACCAATAGGTCGAAATTGGGTTATTCGCTCAGGACTCTTGACTTTAGAAATGAGAATGATGTATGTTTGATTAATGTCTAGAGGAATAATGCCAGTTGAAAACGCATTGAAGCATATTTTCGTAATTGCATCTCGGGTATCAGCCCAATATTTTTGAAAGAAAATAGGATGGAGGTCGTTAGGTTCGGGTGCTTTAAGAGGTTGAAAAGAGTAAATTGCATTAGAAATTTTTGCAATAGTGAGCGCGTGTGCTAGGTGGCACGAATCTGTATCATTGAGCGTAGTCGGTGCTAACACAGCAACTTGTTTAAGGCTTAGAAGTAGTTTTGTAGTATAAGTAGTAATAAAATGATCAGTAACAAGGTTTAGGATAGTGGGAGGGTCAAATGTCCATTTGCCAACTAAGTCATGAAGACCAAGAATTCGATTCTTACGGCGTCGGTTAACAGTAAAGAGATGAAATAATTTGGTATTAGCATCTCCATCCTGAAGATTTTGAACTCTAAATTTTAGTTTCCAAAAATCCTCTTCATTTTGAAGGAGGAGGTTAAATTCTTGTATGAGGGTATGCTCCAAAGTCCGGTGGAAATCCGATTTACGACTAGGAGACATTCTTTAGAGGCCATTAATTCTCGATGTGAGGATCTTCTTCTTCTTAAAAATATTACCGAAGCATGTGCGATTCCAACTATTGACTATACTGGTGAAGTGTGTAAGTGTAGCTAAATAATCATCATTACGAGTCCAAACATTATTAACAAGAGGTGCAAATCCGGGGTGACTCATCCACATGGTTTCAAAACGGAAAGTTGATGCGGGGCGCGTGGTTGCTTTAGCAAGATTTAGTAAAATAGGACAGTGATCTGAATGTGTGCGAGGGAGGTGGAGGACGGAGGAATCTTAAAAAGGTTGGATCCAATCAGAGTTAGCTAAAAAACGGTCCAGTCTTTCTAAAATAAGGCTATTTGAGAATTTTTCGATTATTTGTCCACGTAAAACGTGAGCCAGTAAACCCTAAATCATGCATACCAATATAATGAATACAATCTAGAAAAACAAATATTCTACTATTATTAACAGGGTTACCTCCAAATTTCTCGGAAGAATTAATAACTTCATTAAAATCGCCACAAAGAATCCAGGGGTTATGATTAGAGTTATGAAATTTTCGCAAGTTTTCCCAAAGGTTAAGCTTGCTATTAAGATTGGTGCTTACATAAATGACAGAGAAATTCCAAGGCGGTGAAGTAAGACTTACCCGGAGAGCTGCATGAATTTTTTAGTCAGCGTTAACTACCAAGTTCATCAGTTATTGGTCGTCTCAACTCTTGATAGCCACAAAAAGGAAGTAATTATGAAAGAAAAAGAATATTGGTTCAATATTTTCAACTATTTGAAGAAACATAATTATACAAATATTTACCTTTAAAGTGAACGAAGACTAAGAGTATGTTTGGTATAAAGGAAATTATTTTTCAAATCATTTAAGTCATTTAAAGCCAAATTATTTAAGCCAACCAAACATGAGAAAATTAAAAAATATTTTTCGGAAAATGTTTTTCGTTCGTACCAAACACACCCTAAATGGCTACTTTTTCCAATCTGAAGCATTTTTTTTCAACATTTGCTTATTTGTTATCGGTATCTCGAGTTGAATGAGTCTTTCAAGCCATTTATTTCAACATAATATTTTCTAACTCGTCACTGAAAATATTTTGTAGTACGATTGTAATGGAAATATTTCACATTGTTGCTCGTGACTTCTAGTAGTAAACTTTACTTCGGTCGTCCATTGGGACATTTGCATCTATACCCAGTTTTTGGATCACCTTTAACTTATACCCGCTTTGCACAAAAAATTGCAAGTGTACTCACTTTTCGGGTAACTTCAGACATACGGGCCTAAAGTAACAAAAAATTATGTCTGAAGTATGAACTCAAAAAAAAATTGCCTGAAGTGTAGCCTTATCAAAGCAAAACTTCAGATATTTTTTCATGATGTTTGGCCTGACTTGCAAAGGCAATCACGCAAACTTCAGTTCATAATGCAATGGAAAACTTCAGTTCAATAAAACTACAGCATGTTTTGGCTGAAGTTTTTGTTTTGTAATAGCTGAACTTCAGCATTCTAGGAGCTGAAGTTTTGTTTTGTAATTGTTGAACTTCAGCATTCTAGGAGCTGAAGTTTTTGTTTTATATTTGCTCAACTTTAGCATTCTTAGAACTGAAGCTTTGTTCTGTCTTTCTTTGAGGTTAGATGGCTTTAAAATATAACTTAAGCCAAATTCAGGATTAAAGTTCAGGATTCCACCAAGCAGCCTTAATGAAATCCTCGTTAGACTACCAAGCAGCCAAAGAAGCAATTCGTTGCAAATTGATTTATCACAACCTTTGTCATTCACCATTGAAATAATGATAGACAAAATTGTATACTTCATAGCCAATCAATAATACTTATACAAAGTCTGTCACGACCCCAAATCCTAACTGATCATGATGGCGCCTATCGTGGTACTAGACTAGCCATTATCACATAATTACCCAATTACTTTGGCGAATTATCCCAAATTCATCAAATAACGTTTCATAGCAAGTATATAATACTCAAATTCTTTAAACATAAATAATCTAACAGACTATAACCCTTCTCCCAGAACTGGAGTCAACAGATCACGAGCATCTAAGAGTAATACTACACTGCTAATGTCATAATACAATGTCTCAGAACAAAATACTAAGTACTAAATGAAGGAAGGGAGATGGAGAAGCTGTGGACGGTGGACAACTACCTCAAAATCTCGGATGCTGACGCCGAACGAACTCAAATGGCTACTGCTCAGAACCAGTAACTGGATTTGCACACAGAGGTGCAGGGAGTAATGATGAGTACGCCAACTCAGTAGTAATGAAAATAAATCAAGTCTGACGATAAAAAACACACAGTAACAAAATATCAAGTCACCAATAGTAAAATACTGAGTCTTAACAAAATATACATTTAGTCTATATGTTTAAAATCCAGTTTCCGTAAAAATCCTTTGAATAAGTATGTTTCCCAATGTTTCTCAGTGAAATTCCCAAAGAAATCAGTATGAAAGATGAAATTAATAAATAATCAGAACTCAGCAAAAATATCATTATAAACCGCCCTCGGGCCAAATCATCACTCATAATCGATCACTCAACACCTCTCCATCACTCAGTAATAGTCACTCAGCACCTCATTGTCACTCATTCCTCCCAATCACTCGTCACTCGGAACTCGGCACTCGCATGCAGTAGGTACCTGCGCTCACTGAGGGTGTACAGACTCCGGAGGGGCTCCTACAACCCAAGCGCTATAAATAGACAAGTCATGGCATCAATCACTCAGGCACTCGGCCTCTCTCATATCATAAATATCCTCACAATATTGGCTCTCGGCCTCACTCAGTCAGACACTCTAAACATGCCATTCGGGCCATAAATAAATGGGGTTCTCGACCCAAAATAGTATTTTATTTCATGAATGATAATATCAGCAATATTGAGTGTCAAAACAGTTCAACAAGAATGGCTGAGTATAAATCATGGTTACTACGTGAGGAATATCAGAAAATAGCCCCCAAGGGGTTAAAACAGATTGGCACTAGGCCCCAAACATGGCTTACAACTCAAGTATATCGAAAACATAGTAATACTATTTAACATATAATTTGAAAGCAGTTTCGCAACTCAATAGTTACCTCAGAAGGAACCAATGTCCAATTTCCCAATTCGTGCACGCCACACACTCGTCATTCCGTGTGTACGTCACTCAAAAATAGTGAAAGGATGCTAAGTCCGGGGTTTCATACCCTCAGGACAGGATTTAAAGACATTACTTACCTCAAACTAGCCCGAAATGCTACTCTGCAACACTCTTGCCCCTCGAATCGGCTCCTGAATGCTCTGAATCTATAAAAATCAGATTTATTACATCAAAATACGCTAGGGGATGAAACCCAATCGAAAAATATCAACATTAGGCACAATTACCGAAATTGGCCAAAACCCGACCCCCCGGGCCCACATCTCAGAACTCGATAAACTTTATACGAAAATGACCATCATCCTCTCACGAGTTTATACATATAAAGAACACGGAAATCGGAGTCCAAATGACCCCTCAAATCACCCTTAGAAAGTCTCTTAATCTCAAGCCCTAATTCTCCCTTTTTCTCACTGATTTTTCCCAATTTAACACCATTAATTAGGTCTTAATCACATATAATCGAGTTATAAAGTCCAAAAACCTTACCTCAACAAAGAACATTGGTCTCCCTCTTCAAAAACACTCCAAAAGCTTGAACCCCGTGTGAAAAATGATGAAGAGAAGACTAAAAATCGCGAAGTCCAACTTATATACTTTCTGCCCAGGCTTTTCGCACTTGCGGCTCTATTTATCGCACCTACGCTCAAGACTACTGCACCTGTGGTTTTTCATTAAACCACCCAATCTCGCACCTGCGGCCCAGGTGTCGCACCTGCGGCTCCGCAGATGCGCCCATACAACCGCTCATGCGGTTTTCCCCCACATGGGCCTCAACCGCACCTGCGACCTTCCTGAACGCTTCTGCGGCTCGCACCTGCGGTCCAATATCCGTAGGTGCGGAAACAACAACACCAACAACTTCAACAGCAGCAAAAACATTCCAAACTCCCCGTTGACCACTCAAAACCATCCCGAGCCCCTCAGGACCCCAACAAAAAATACCAACAAGTCATAAATGATCATCCGGACTTAGTCGCACTCTCGAAACACCCAAAATAACTTCAAAACACCAAAATCACATCAAATTCAAGCCTATGAACTTTGAAATTTCTATATTCCACCAACGATGCCGAAACCAACCAAAACACATCTGATTGACCTGAAATTTTGCACACATATCTAAAATGACATTACGAACCTGCTCCAACTATCGGAATTCCATTCCGACCCCGATAGCATATTTTCCACTGCCGATCGAAAATCACCAAAAACTAACTTTCGCCAATTCAAGCCTAGTTCTACACCGGACATAGAAAATACATTCTGAACACACTCCTAAGTCCCAAATCACATAACAAAGCTATCTGAGCCATAAAATCCGCATTTCGAGGTCGTTTACCAATAAGTCAACTCCTAGTTGACTTTTCCAACTATAAAGCTACTTTTAGAGACTAAGTGTCCCAATTCTCACTACAACCATTCTTAACCCGAGCCAACCGACTCCAATACATCATAAACAGTACAACCAATGCATGACAAGGAAAAAACAATAATAATAATGCAGATTCTACGGAACGACCAGTCGGGTCGTTACGTTCTCCCCCTCTTACACAAACGTTCATCCTCGAACGGGTCTAGAAACATACCTGGAGTCTCAAACAAGTAAAGATATCTGCTCCACATCTCCCGCTCAATCTCCCAAGTAGCCTCCTCCACTGGCTGACCTCGCCATTGCACCTTCACTGAAGCTATTAGACCTCAACTTTATGACCTGACGACCCAAAATGGCCATTGGCTCTACCTTATATGACATATCCCCCTCGAGTTGAAGTGTGTTGAAGTCTAACACAAGAGACGGGTCACCAATATATTTCCGGAGCATCGACACATGGAATACCGGATGAACACTCGATAAGCTAGGTGGCAAGGCAAGTCTATAAGCCACCTCTCCAACCCTCTGAAGTACCTCAAAAGGCCCACTGAACCGGGGACTCAGTTTTCCCCTCTTCCCGAACCTCATAACACCATTCATGGGTGACAACTTTAGCAGTATCTTCTCTCCCACCATAAAAGACACATCCCAGACCTTCTGGTCTGCATAACTCTTCTGCCTAGACTGCGTCGTGCGAAATCGCTCCTGGATTAACTTCACCTTCTCTAACGCATCCTGAACCAAGTCTGTGCCCAATAGCCTAGCCTCACCCGACTCAAACCAACAACCAGAGATCTACACCTCCTACAATATAAAGCCTCATACGGGGCCATCTGAATACTGGACTGGTAGCTATTATTAAATGCAAACTCCGCGAGTGGCAGAAACTGGTCCCATGAACCCCCAAAGTCAATCACGCAGGCACGCAACATGTCCTCCAAAATATGAATAGTCCACTCCGACTACCCGTCGGTCTGAGGATGAAATGCAGTGCTCAACTCTACCTGAGTACCCATACCTCTCTGCACGGCTCTCCAAAACTGAGATGTGAATTGAGTACCTCTGTCAAAAATGATACAAACTAGAACCCCATGCAATCGGACAATCTCCCTGATGTAGATCC
Source organism: Nicotiana undulata (assembly GCA_005239495.1). Taxonomy (NCBI): domain Eukaryota; kingdom Viridiplantae; phylum Streptophyta; class Magnoliopsida; order Solanales; family Solanaceae; genus Nicotiana; species Nicotiana undulata. The sequence goes on from ML249828.1 coordinate 126,633, forward strand.
CAGCTAACCGCTCTGCAGTATAAGTAGTACCAATAGGAATGAAGTGCCCAGAATTGGTCAGTCGATCCACAATGACCCAAATAGCATAAAAACCCTTCGAGGTCCGTGGAAGACCAACTACAAAGTCCATGATGATCCGCTCCCACTTCTACTTCGGAATATTTAACCTTTGAAGTAATCCCGCTGGACTCTGGTGCTCATACCTGACCTGCTGGCAGTTGAGACACCGTGCTAAATACTCAACAATATCTCTCTTCATCTGCCTCCACCAATACTGTTGTCTTAGAGCCTGATACATCTTCGCGGCACCCGTATGGATGGAATACCGCGAGCTTTGGGCCTTTACTAATATCAACTCTCGAATCTCATCCACATTGAGCACGCAAATACGACCCTTCATCCTCATAACCTCGTCATCACCAATAGTCACATCCATGGTATCTCCTCGACGGACCCTATCCTGAATAACTAACAAGTGTCGGTCATCATACCGGCGTGCTCTAATCTGGTCATAAAGAGAAGACCTGGAAGCCATGCTAGCTAACACCCGCGGAGGCTCTGAAAAATCACATCTCACCAACTGACCTGCTAAAGCCTGAACATCAAGTGCTAAGGGTCGCTCTACTTCTGAAAGGTAGGCTAGACTCCCCAAACTCTCGGCTCTGCGACTCAGGGCATCGGCCACTACATTGGCCTTCCCCGGATGATACAAAATAGTGAGGTAATAATCCTTGAGAAGCTCTAGCCACCTCCTCTGACGCAAATTCAAGTCCTTATGCTTCAGCAGATACTGCAAACTACGATGATCGATGAAAATCTCACACTGCACCCCATACAAATAATGGCGCCAATTCTTCAAGGCATGAACAATGGCAGCTAACTCAAGATCGTGCACTGGATAATTCTTCTCCTGCACCTTCAACTATCTAGACGCGTAGGAAATCACTCTACCATCCTACATCAATACCGCTCCCAACCCAACTCTAGAAGCATCACAGTAGACTGTATAAGAACTCGAACCAGTAGGCAAAACCAGTACCAGAGCTGTGGTCAATGCTGACTTGAGCTTCTGAAAGCTCTCCTCACACTCATCAGACCATCTGAATGGAGCATCCTTCTAGGTCAATCTGGTCAAGGGTGAAGCAATAGAAGAGAACCCCTCCATAAAGCGACGGTAATATCCTGCCAAACCAAGGAAGCTCCTAATCTTTGTAGCTGAGGACGGTCTGGGCCAACTCTGCACCGCCTCAATCTTCTTCGGATCAACCTGAATACCCTCACTGGTCACCACGTGCCCCAAGAAAGCTACTGAACCAAGCCAAAACTCACACTTGGCGAAATTTGCATAAAGCTTCTCCTCTCTCAATCTCTGCAACACAACTCTCAAATGTTGAGCATGCTCCTCCTGGTTACGAGAATATACCAGGATGTCATCAATCAACACGATGACGAAAGAATCAAGGTAAGGCTGAAATACGTTGTTCATCAAATGCATGAACGCGGCTGGGGCATTGGTCATCCCAAATGACATAACCTGAAACTCATAATGACCATATCTGGTCCTGAAAGCAGTCTTCGAAATGTCAGAATCCCGAATCTTCAGCTGATGATACCCGGATCTCAAATCAATCTTAGAGAACACTCTAGCTCCCTGAAGCTGGTCAAACAAGTCATCAATACATGGCAAAGGATACAGGTTCTTCACCGTAACCTTGTTCAGCTGCCGATAATCAATACACATGCGCATGGAACCATCTTTTTTCTTCACAAACAACACCGGTGCACCCCAAGGTGACACACTAGGCCGAATGAACCCCTTATCTAGGAGTTCTTGAAGCTTCTCTTTCAATTCCTTCAACTCCTCTGGTTCCATACGATAAGGTGGAGTAGAGATAGGCTGGGTGCCTGACACTAAATCAATACCAAAATCAATGTCCCTGTCAGGTGGCATGCCTGGCAGGTGGTCTGCAGGGAATACGTCCAAAAAATCACGGACCACAGGAACAAAATCAACAGAAGGATTCCCACCACTAACATCCTTCAAAAAATCTAGATAAGATTCACATCCCTTCTCAACCATACGCTGAGCCTTAGTGTAAGAAATCACTCTGCTAGGCACATACTCAATAGACCCTCTCCACTCAACTCTCGGAACACCAGGCATAGCCAGGGTCACGGTCTTAGTGTGACAATCAAGAATAGCATGACATGGAGATAGCCAATCCATGCATAGTATCACATCAAACTCAACCATGCTGAGTAACAATAGGTCTACTCGAGTCTCCAGACCCCCAATAGATATCACACATGACTGATACACACGGTCTACAACAATAGTATCGCCCACCGAAGTCGACACATGAACAGACATAACTAAAGACTCACGGGGCATATCTAGAGAGTGAGAAAAATATGACGAAACATAAGAGTATGTGGAACCAGGGTCAAATAAAGCCAAAGAGTCACTGTGACAGACTGAGATAATACCTGTAATCACTGCATCGGAGGCCATAGCATCAGGCCTAGTCGGAAGTGCATAGATACGTGGTTGACCTCCACCTGCTTGACCTCCCCCTCTAGGGCGGCCTCTAACTGACTGACCACCGCCCCGGGCTGCCTGGGTGGGTAGTGAAGTGACTGGGGCAGATATCTAGGGCTGACCCCTCAGCTGAGCTGAACTACTAGAACGACGAGGACACTGTCTCCATACGTGTCGAAACTCTCGACACTCAAAGCAACTACCTGGAGCCGGAGATGGGGACTGAAAGGAACCCCTGCCACTAGGATAGCCACCGGACGAACCATGCATAGAGGAACCCTGGAAGGATGATGCTCTGGAGGAGCTCTGAGCTGGAAGGGCACTGAAGGAAGAACGTCCCGGATGAGAGCTGCGGGGGCCTTGACCTGAAGATGCACCACTATAAGCTGGGCGAACTGGCTGAGGAGGTCTAAATGGACGACCTATACTGTGCTGAAAATGCCCTTTGGGAGGGGCACCACTGAAGCTACATAATATACGATGCCTCTTGGCCTCCCTCTCCTCTTGATCCTACCTGTGAACTGACTCAATATCCCGAGCTATGTCAACAACCTGCTCGAATGTGGCACCTGACACTCTCTCCCTGGTCATCAAAATCCGAAGCTGATACGTGAGACCATCTACAAACCTCCTGGTCCTCTCCCTATCAGTAGGGACTAACTCAGTAGCATGCCGAGCCAACTCAGAAAACCGCATCTCGTACTGTGTGACTGACAACTCTCCCTGGCGCAGCTGCTCAAACTGCCTGTGTTGCTCCTCCCTATAGGACTGAGGAACATACTTCTCTAGAAAGATAGTGAAGAACTGCTGCCAGGTGAGGGGTGCTGAACCAACAGGCCTACGCCTCTCTAAAGACTCCCACCAAGTAAAAGCAGCGCCAGAAAACTGGAATGTAGCAAATGAGACCCCACTGAACTCCAAAATCCCGGCGGTGCGAAGTATCCTCTGATACCTATCTAGAAAACCCTGGGCATCCTCGCCCTCTGCGCCGCTGAAAGTCGGAGGCTGAAGTCTACTGAACCTCTCCAGCCTGTGTTGCTCATTCTCGGGCATGGATGGAACCACATAGTCTTGAACTGGGGCAAACGGCTGGGCTGGGACTGCCCCCGGTATCTGCAGGCCCTGTACAACCTGCTCAGGTGTCCGGGCAGCTGGAGTCTGAGTGCCTCCCCCGGCCTGAGATGTAGCGGCAGTAGTAGACACAACAACTGGCTGAGCCAAGCTAGTACACACTGTCAGAATCTGAGCCAGGGTCTCCTAAAGACCCGGAATGACAATGGGCACTACCGGTGCTTGATACTGTCCCGCTAGGGCACCCGCGGCGGGAACCTGATCCTGAATAGTAGGGGGATCCACCTATTGTCCCGGCTGCTGCACGGGCTGGCCCCCTAACTCTACCACGACCTCGACCTCTCGTGGGTCCAGTTGGTGTCTGGTCACCCTGATCCGTAGCGCGTGTCCTCACCATCTATGAGAGAATGAAACAACAGGAGTTTAGATTTCCAAAATCAATAGAATGGCACAACAGAGTTCGAGAAAATAAGATTTTTCCTAAGAGTTCTGTAGCCTGCCGAAGATAAGTACAGACGTCTCCGTACAGATACGCAAGACTTTACTAAACCTGCTCATGACCGTTGAATCCTATGTAACCTAGAGCTCTGATACCAACTTGTCACGACCCCAAATCCTAACTGGTCGTGATAAAACCATCCTGATTACGAATTAAGTTGCACCAAAAACTGACCAGCTATATGACACACAAATTGTTTCGTATGTGGAATTAGTTGCAAGATTTCATTGTATAGTTGAAGAAGTCATTGGTTTCTCTTTGTTGGAAGGACAACTGTATATCGGGGCATAGATTTTTAAATAATAACTTGGAAATAGTATATCTTTATAACTGCAATGTTCAAAGTGTTCTTTAACCATGGTAACTACTTTATATGAAACATGTGGAGACCTTACTTAAGAGATTTAAGTGTGAAATTGCTTATAGCTAGTACAATTAGGACTCTATAGGGAAAGAAAATATTTAACTGAATTGCATTCATCTTGACAGGGTTGAAGTGAAAAATAATTAGAATGTATAAGAAGTTGGGCAATTTCATGTGTATGTCCACACCTTACCTTTGTGCTATGTCATTATTTATGTTCTAGTTTTGTAACTGTTGCAAGATGGTATGGGATCACTTAGTGCCCCATCGGTATGTGAAGGTACGTAGTCGCCTGGAACTCCGCAGTATGTAACTATGACTATTAGGTGTTGTTGTTAGCTGTTACTAGACATATAAAAATGGCATTAGTCATGGTTACATAAGAGATACTACCAAAGTTTCATTAAATTTGAGAGAATTGTTATGACGAGTGTAATTTTTATTTGCAATAAATAGAACCCTCAGTTGAAAAGATTGTACTCGTTTAGTATTCAATTATCTGTAAAGAAGTTTTATGAATAGGATACTTGAGTCATCTATTGCATAAAGAAAAAAAAGTTATAAGATTTTGGATCGGATTAGATTAGTGGCATATAGACTTGCTTTACATCCGAAATTATTTAACGTCCATCATATGCTTGACGTGTCTATGATTAGGAAATATATTTGTAGCGATAGCCATAAGATTTAGCCCAAGAATGTAGAAATTGAAAGAAGTTGAGTTACGAGTAAGGTCCAATGTTTATTGTTAATAAACAAGAGCGACAATCATCCAATGGAGGAAGCTATGTTAGGAGTTTAAGACAGACATGCGGAACAAGTAATCGTAGCTAATTGAGATGTCAGATATACTTTCTAACTCGTTAGAGGACGAACGCTTATTTAAGAGGGGGAGAATGTGACGCCCCCTAAATTTTTATTATTTTTTTAGAACTATAATATTCGGAATAGAATTTGAGTCCTTGGTAAGGACCATTGAGTTATCGTCCTAATAAGAGTTTCGTACGTTAATAGCCTATGTATATAATATTTAAGTATGAGATAAAAAAAATATTTAATGGGCTAGAGGTCAAACTTACAATTTACACAATTGGTTGGCTATATAAGAAATTTTGGTTAATTCCTAAAAGTTTAAAAGTGGGCTAGACCCATTATTCCTTTGCTAGCAATGTTAAGAAGCCTAAGGTGAAGAGGGGATATCATTGTTTATTTAACAAGAGAACACAAACAGAGAAGGAGTTTCGAAAGATTAACAACGGCGCACTTCAAAGGAAAAACTGGAGAGATTATTATGTTATTTTTTTAGTCGTGCAATCATTAAGGAAGGGGTTGATAATTAAAGAAAAGTTACTCCTTTGGTTGCCTTGTTTGTCCTGTAGCTAAACGAGAGGCATCGGTCTTTCGAATTGAAATTTCAGCAACCGACCTGAGATTAAGACCAGTGGAGACTATCTGATTTGGTGTTTTGAACGATGCAAGGTTAAGGGACTTTTCATTAGCAAGGTAAGTGAGACTTTAAGCTTTGGTACTTGCTTTTCTAAAACCCGTTTTAAAAGTGTATTTTCTCTGCCTGGTCCATGTGTTGAGACAAGCGTGCGCTTGGCAGAATCGGTGGTCTTAGACTAGACGCAAAAATATTATTTTATTAATAATACATAATAAAAAATATTATTTTATAAGTTGTTTGATAGTTTGATGCGACTGTGCGCCATGATGTTGAGTTTGATACGGCTGTGCGACTGATGTTGAGTTTGATATGGTTGTGCGCCATGATGTTGAATTTGATACGGCTGTGCTCCATGATGTTGAGTTTGAGACGGTTGTGAGCCATGATGTTGGGGCATTGTGTATGACTTTGTACATTATCCGAGCATTGTGTATGCTTCGTGACACATTTGAGGCATTGTGGTGTCGTTGTGGACTCGTAGGTGTGTTGGTAAATTTCTTTCACTGCAATTATGACAAGTCCTTAGTGGGTACTCTTATTGGTTAATTCTTAATAACTCTGTTGATACACATGTTGTTGAGTTATTGTATAATTATCATATTTACTTTATCATTCGTGTTGTGGTGTGTTTGCATTTTCTAACACTTGTTCCAGAGGTATTTAAAGTGGCGGGTCGAGGATCTTACTGGGTTATATTTACGTATAACTCACTCCTTACATGCATATCTATGCAGATACCGTTGCGGGAGATAGAGCTAGTGGCTAACGTGTTTGTTCGAGTGGATCCTATTACTGAGGTGAGCCACCGCATTGTTCGTGGAGGCTTTCATTTCAGACTTACCTAGCTCGTGTTAGTTATTTTCTTTTTCTTTGGGGTTTGCATACCTGTCAATAAAACTCATGTTACTCTGTTAGATGCTCCATGGTCTTAGTGTGGGATTTGGGACAGAGTTTTATTATTCGAGTGATGGTTTTTTTATCGATTGACTAAGGTATTTGGCGATAATCATTTTCTCTTTAATTATTAAAAATACTATTAGGCCTGCATTTTTTTCTCTTAGTGTTTGTGTAAATGGTTAAACATTAGAGAAAGGGGTTCGCCTGGCAGGTGGTGTTAGCTGGGTGCCAGTCACGTCTAGGGGGTAGTTTGGGACGTGACATGACCCTTTTCACATTCGAACTGTCAAATGTAAGAAAGGTTCAAACCCCCGATTATGTACCCGATTTCATCAAAAGTTCCTTTCAACTTCGGGTACGAGGGTTGGCGTGAAGTCGGCCGCGAAGTCTACCAAAATTTGACACTTGATGGTCGTTTGGGGTTGATATTAGATATCATACCCACTGCGTTCGACGACCCATTTGGCCAATCGGCCCGACATTTCGGGGCTTATGTAAAACATTACGAAGTGGTTAATACACATGGGGTGACGTTGAAAATATGGTTTTAGCTTCCTAGAGGCGCTTATTAGAGCAAGTGCCAATTTTTCTAAGTGTGGATATCTAGTTTCTTCTTCTCCTAGAGTTCGGATACCGTAATAAACAGGAAATTGCGTACCTTGCTCTTCTCAAACTAGGACACTACTTACCGCGATTTTCGAGACTGCCAAGTATAAGTAGAGTTTTTCATCTGCCGTTGGAGTATGTAACAATGGTGGGCTTGAGAGGTATCATTTCAATTATTCTAACGCCTATTGGCATTCCGGGGTCCAGGAGAAATCGTTCTTCTTTTTGAGTAGAGAGAAAGAAATTATGGCTCCGATCTGACGATCTCGAGATGAATCGGCCTAAGGCAGCTAACTGCCCTATCATCCTTTGTACAAATTTAACATTGTCCACGACAATGATGTCTTCGATAGACTTGATTTTATCGGGGTTGATATCAATCCCCCGATTCAACACCATGAAGCCAAGGAACATGCCCGACCCGACCCTAAAAGCACATTTCTCGGGGTTCAGCTTCATGTTGTATTTTCTCTGCGCACAAGGACTTAACTAGCATGGTGTGATGACCCAAAAGGTCCTCTTACGTAATTTAAGCTATATCTGTGTTTTGAGGCTCCGAGAGTCTCCGTTAGTCTCACCTCGATATGCGTGTGCAGCCCGGGCGTGTAGCCGGGAAGCTATTATGTGAAAATTTGATAAAAATGAGTTTTGATAATTAATAAATGAATATAGTTGACTTTGGTCAACATTTCTGGTAAACGGACCCGGACCCGTGATTCGACGGTCCCGGAGGGTCCGTAGGAAAATATGGGACTTGGGCATATGCTCGGAATCGAATTCCGAGGTCCCAAGCCCGAGAAATGAATTTTTAAAAGAAATTATTTTCTGAAAATAATAAAGGAATATGAAAGTGAATAATTATGTGAACACCTCGTTACCGGGTCCGTAGTGAGGTTCCGGAGCCCGGAACAGGTTTATTATATACTATTTGTCCTATCTGTGGAACTTGGTGTGAAACTGGCATGAATTGAGTAGTTTCGATCAAAAATGAGACTTTGAGGTTTTAAAGAATTTGAAATGTGGCTTGGAAAGTGGTGTTATGTTCCCGAGGTCCAAATGAGATTCCGAGACCAGAAATAGTTCCGTGGTGTCATTTATGACTTGTCTGTAAAGTTTGAAGTCGTTCTGAGCAGTTTAGGCCGGTTCGACGTATTGAAGTGAATTCTAGAATTTTAAGGTTCTTAAGGTTGATTAAATAAGTTTCGGGGTTTGATTTCGAGTTCCGAAAGTTCGAGCGAGTTCGCTTAGTGATTTAGGACTTGTTGATATATTTGGATGGGGGCTCGGGTGGGCCCAGGTGCCTCCCGGACCCCGCGTGACGCCAAAAACCAGCAGAAACCACTGCTGGTGCATAGCAGCTGGTGTGACCACAGGTGCGGTTGCCCAGCGGCAGGTGCGAGACCGCTCCTGCGGTCCCAGCCTCGCAGGTGCGATCCCCAGCCCCTTGCCCAAAGTCCGCAGGCGTGTGACCGCAGGTGCAATCCAGACCATCGCAGGTGCGAGTTTTCCCGCAGGGGCGACCAAATTCCGCAGGAGCGGCTTCCGCAGGCGCGAGTTCCCTTCCGCAGGTGCGGCCCTTTCTGCGCTGGCCCAAGTCCGCATGTGCGATCCTTTTTCCGCACCTGCGATACCGCAGGTGCGAGCCCCCTTCCGCAGGTGCGAAAATTGCCAGCTATTTTATTAACTCCAAAAAGGACTTCATTACGGAATTTCACCCTTTCTCACTTCCTTCTTCTTCCCCAAAACCTCCATAGACGAAATTCAAGCCCTCCAACCTCCATAGCTCCATAGGTAAGTGTTCTTAACATCATTTTCCCTTACTTTCATCAATTAATCACTAGATTCTAGGCCTAAAAACATATAAATTAAGGTAGAAATTGTGTTTTTGGGTAGTGTTAGGTTTTTGGGATTTTTGGGTGATTCAACCCCAATTTGGGGTCGAAT
>ML249829.1:3846-50629 GCA_005239495.1 Nicotiana undulata
GAAATGGTTTTGACACTCAGAGTATTTTGATACTACTTTTGAAAATGAAATACTTTTTTTGGGTCGAGAACCTGGTATATTTATGGCCTGAAGGGAAAATTGAGAGTGTCTGTCTGAGTGAGGTTGCTGGCCTATATTGTGAGGATGATATGATATGAGTGAGGCTGCGGGCCTATATTGTGTGTGAATTATGCCATGCTGTGGCTTATTATTGCGCTTGGGCTGTAGGAGCCCCTCCGGAGTCTGTAACACACCCCTAGTGAGCGCCGGTACCGAATGAGTGATGCCCGCGGGGCTTATGAAGAGTGATTGTGAGGTTGCCTGATGGGCTGTTATTGAAAAATATTGTTACGATAAATGATTTTGGCCCGAGGGACAGTTTTATGAAAGATTTTACTGAGTTTTCAAACTATGATTTACTTCGTTTTCACACTGGTTTTACTGAGAATTTTACTGAGATATACTGATATTGCACTTGTTTCGAAGGTTTTTCTGAAAACTGATTTCGAACTCATTATTTGATGAATACTACGTGGTGACTTGGTGTTTTACTGGTTTGTGGAATTGTGTACATGTTCTGTGTGTTTATATTACTCAGACTGTGATTTATTTTCATTACTACTGAGTTGGCGTACTCATAAAGACTCCCTGTGCCTCTGTGCACAGATCCAGGTACTAGTTCGCAGCAGTAGCTGGCGCAGTGTGGTAGCAGAAATTTCACGGGATTTCGAGGTAGCTGTCCAGCGTCCACAGCTTCTCCATTTCCCTTCCTTATTTAGTCTTAGCATTTGATTCAGAGACATATATTATAGTTTTAGCAGAGTTAGTTTATTTATTCTTAGATGCTCATGACTATTGACTCCAGTTCTTGGGAGGTTGTTTAGGTTAATATGGGAACGCTAATACTTTATTATATTAATTATGATGTGGTTGCTTGCTTATTATTTAATTGTGAACTATTATAATTGAACAAAAGCGCAGTAAGGTGATAGTTGGCTAGCCTAGTTCCACGATAGGCGCCATCACGACCTGTTAGGATTTGGGGTCGTGACACCATGCTTTGGCAAATAACCTCTCAAGGATCCATAATGACCTTTTTCCCATGAAACATAAGTACAATCGTCGAAGCCGGAACAAACTTCCACAATACACAACCGCTGAATAGAGTGACTTACAGGCCTAAACTCGCATTAGTGATAGTACCACAATTTCCATACTTAGTTTAAATCTTTAATCAATCAAGTGACTACGCGTCACACTTATACCATCTTCCCGTAGGATGCGCTCTCATGACCTTCCGCCCCAGGTAACAAGTCTGCACCTCCGTACCACGGCCACACAAACGATGTAAAGCAAATCAAGAATCCGCAAATCAGTACACAAAGCCTCTTACACATGACGCCGATCTTAGGTGACGTTAGAGACAATACCAACTTACTCTAAACATCTGAATTCTTTCCTGTTCTTCTGAGTTCGTGACATTCTTGTAAACACCGAACCACAACCTTGATCCTCAGCTTCCAATTTCCCATGCCTCTCACTGCACCTAACATGCCAATACGTGAGAGTACAAGAATTTCACCACAACTTTTGAACCACTAATAGAATAAACACTTCATCATATAAAAACCTTTTACTTAGCTCATTTCAAGAGAACCATTTCAACACGCGATCGAATTCTCAAACCGCAGAAAGTACAACCTCATGTCATGATCTAAAATGCCATAACTCTTCCAGGATCCATCTACACATAACCGGTCGAAATACTCGAATGCCTCAAATTAAAATCAATTACGGCGGCCGTCAAGCCTCACACATATCGCCACACATCACATATGTAACTTAACATATTGAAAGAACTTATCATTTCAACCAGCATGCCAATTTAACAATTGCTAACTGATCCGACTTCTTCTAATTTACCTTGGACTTGACTTAGGAATAGTAATAGCTCCATTCAAAACATAATGACCCCAAATCCGCACTCATACTAAGTGACCTTATTTCACGAGACACGAACCATCGCATACCCTCCTAGTCCGCATATTCGCATCTTTAACTAGTACACCCATTATGATAATTCCTCCATGAATTTTACTTCACCCATTCCTCTAATGCTAAAGATAACATAAAACACTCCAAGCCCCTTTCGTAATCCGCTACAAAAGCTTGATACTTAACCATACTACAAACTTTAAATCCTTAGGCACCGCACTTTAACTTTTGAATCCACTAAGACTGTTGTTGAGAGTCACCCACGCTGACTTGGTCCCGAATATAATCAAACTCCACGGACCTGCTAGCACATGAACACCTTCTCAAAGAATCACCCCGCTGGATCACTTTCCTTGTACATCACCTCTACACGAAGCATAAACCTTGAGTCTTCCCAAATCCTGAACATGAATCGATAAAGCCAATTATGGCACACATTCCTCAGATACTTTGCTCGAATCACCACTGATGTTCTCTTTCCCTAGTTGTAGTAACCCACCAATATGCCGATGACTAGAAACCTCACAAGTAGACAACCATGAAATCTAACAGTAGGCGGTGAGGATCTCCCACTTAGCTTGAAGCTACGATTACATAACCCTGAAACCAACCAAGATTCCTTCTTCCCCTTTGACATCAACCGAAAGTCCAACAATATAGATTCCAAACTCGAAGTCATGTTGCATCCAAATAAAATCCTTTGACCTAGTCACTATCCACCATGAATACCCAAATTGCTTCTAAACTTTACTCAAGGCGTGCAATTATCCTACCACAGAACCTGTATGCTACTCTGCCACTCTCCCCCTTTGGTCAAACCCTATTCTTTAAGAAAATTCTCAACATATGTTTCTTACACCTGGCCTTCTAGAAATTTAACCACCGCAAAACACCTCTCACATTTCCTTCCTCATCCTTCGTTGTCCAGTTGTTTCCTTAAATCAAAATCCATCACTGTAGTACCCATATCAATAAATCACTACCAACTTTAAACCTCTTCGAAGATCATCATTCTTGAGCCCTAAACACCAGGAACACCGATTCAATCCTGACCCCCGCACGCTGTGATCTCCGACAACCACTTCCCCAACATTATTTCACAATACTCTGCCCCAAATGCGAATTGAAGAAGACCATAACACTGGAGAATCACATTCAGTAAGGAAGACGACGCCACATCACAGATGAAAATTCCGCCACGCTCGAAAATACTAAGTTTCGTTACTCCCTCGACCAAAACCTGAGCATTCGCAGACCGATTGTCTTTCCTCCACTGGAAATAAATGTTGAACCTCTAAGCCCTGAACTGAGAAATTGTTATGACCCCAGATCTAAACTAGTCGTGATGGCGCCTATCATGGAACTAGGCCAGCCAAATTAACACTCAAAACGTAAAGAATCTTTCATTTATATCATTACTAAACTAATAATCCATAAAGGTTCCGTTTAATTATTTTTTAAAAAGACAAAGCTTCACCGAATGTTAAATACAACCCCAAGATCCCGGAGTCACTGGTCATGAGCATCGAAAGAAAATATACAAATAGGGAAAATAAACTCTATAATAGTAAGAAGGAGAAACTGGGGTTGCAGACGCGTGCAACTACCTCGCAAATCTCCGACAAATCTCCGAGGCAAGTAAACAACTCAATCTGCCTTAGCACCTGAATCTGCACACAAGGTGCACAGAGTAATGTGAGTACGCCAACTCAGTAGCAATGAAAGTAAATAAGGACTGAGCAGTAAGAAACACATAAAATCAAGTTATCAATTCACAATAAGCACAATCTTTCTTTCCAACAGTGTATACATTAAATCATCACGCTTAAAAAGCCGATTTCAGTGAAAATCCTTTGAAAAATGTAATTTCCAATAATTTCAATAAAATGTCCAAGAAGTTTAGTGTAAAATGAGATGAATCATAAGTAGCCACTCGGGGAAAAACATGAATAATAAACCGACCCTCGGTCATAACATCACTCGGAATCAGTCCCTCAGCATGCCTCACAATCACTCAAAATCAGCCCCTCGGGAAACCTCAAAGCTACTCATGCCTCTCAATCACTCGTCACTCGGCACTCGCACTCAGTAGGTACCTGCGCTCACTGGGGGTGTACAGACTCCGGAGGGGCTTCTACAGCCCAAGCGCTGTAACAAGCCAAATCATGGCATCAATCACTCTGGCACTCGTCCTATCAATAACATGTTGCGACGTGCAGCCCAATCCAATATCTTATCCTCACAATCAGGCCCTCGGACTCACTCAGTCATAAACATGCTGAGGCATGCAGCCCGATCCAATATCATATCCTCACAATCAGTCCCTCGGCCTCACTCAGTCATAAACCTCACGAGCCACTCGGGCATCTCAGTAAAAATTAGGGGACTAAGCCCAAAATATCTTTCACTTGTTTAAAAATAAAGTGATAAGACTGAATTAAACAGTAAACAGGAAAATCATGACTGAGTATATACTTTCAAATCAATACAATGTGAGGATAGTATAAAAGTACCCCCCGAGGGTCCAAACAGTACGAAACAAAGCCCCAAACATGGCATTCAGCCCACGTTTAAAGAATCATTTCTAAGATAACATATGGAGTTTATCAAAATATGCTACTATATAGTTGTCACGGGGTGGACCAAGTCACAATCCTACGGTGTACGCCACGTACTCGTCATCTAGCATGTGCGACCTCCAAAATAGTGATACCATGTGAAATCCGGGGTTTCATACCTTAAGGACAAGATTTACAATCATTACTTACCTCAAGTCGGATGGAAATCTACTCCGCAAATCCTTTTCCCCTCGACTGGTCTCAACACGCCCCGAATCTATTCAAAAACAGATTCATATCATCAAAATATGCTAAAGGAACAAAGCCCACTCGAAAATAACCAATATATATTAAAAATCCCGAAATTTGCCAAACTCGGCCCCCGGGCCCACATCTCGGAATCTGACAAAAATAAAAAAATCCGACAACCCATTCAACCACGAGTCCAACCATACAAAAATTATTAAATTCCGATAACAATTCGGCCTCCAACTCTTCAAATCTTATTTTCAAATCCCTAGGTCCAAATCCCCAATTTACACCTCAAAAACATGTAATCTAGTCGGATTATTCGATGATAATTCAATATTATGGAGTAGAAATGATCACAACTGACTCACATCAAGATTTTCCATGAATTCTCGCTCAACAATTACCCCAAGCCACGTTCTTTTCGTCCAAAAATGTGGAAATGAGCTAAACAAACAAGACAACTTAATAAACCACGATTCTGGTCGCTAAAAGCCCCATTCCCGTAGCTTAAAGTGTCAGATCTGGCCGCTAAAGATGCGCACCAGATCCTGTTACACCATTAATATTTATTTTCACTAAAAAGGCTCTATCTCCACCATACGAACTCGGAATTCGATGATTCTTTTTCCTATGAGTCACAAATATAAGAACATAGTCCTTCAATCGAAACTCAATTCGGAGCTCATTTGCTCAATGCAATACCCATTTCGCTCGTTAAACAATTAGGTCATGGTTCGCGTCAAAAACCCAATCGTGACTTGATGAAAATTAGGCCAAACTTTCCAGATCACTCCTATAATTCATTATCAAAAATCCCGGAAGTCTCGAAATCAAATTTCGATCTCTAGAACTAAAAATGGACCTTTGGATCATTACATGCTTATGC
Source organism: Nicotiana undulata (assembly GCA_005239495.1). Lineage (NCBI taxonomy): Eukaryota > Viridiplantae > Streptophyta > Magnoliopsida > Solanales > Solanaceae > Nicotiana > Nicotiana undulata. The sequence goes on from ML249829.1 coordinate 9,538, forward strand.
TCAAAACGCCAAAATCTTCCAAAACTTATCCGAGCCTCATGGGACCCCAACCAAGTATACTAACAAGTCCCATAATATGACACAAACTTAGTCGATGCCTCAAATTACATCAAACAATGCTAAAACCGTGAATCACACCCCAATTCAAACTTAATGAAACTAAGAACTTCCGACTTCTATATTCGATGCCAAAACCTACCAAATAAAGTCCGATTGACCTCAAATTTTGCACACAAGTCGCAAATGACACTACAAACCTGCTCCAACTTTTGAAATTTCATTCTGATCCCGATAGCTAATTTTCCCCTACTGATCGGAAAGCGGCAAAAACTTAGTTTCGCCAATTCAAGCCTAATTCTACTCCGGACCTCCGAAAAACATTCCAAACACACTCCGAAGTCCCAAATCACCTAATGAAGCTATCCGAGACATAAAAACCACATTCCGATGTCATTTACCAATAAGCCAACTTTCGGTTGACTTTTCTAACTATAAAGCCAACTTAAGAGACTAAGTGTCTCATTTCTCTCCACAATCACTCCGAACCCAAGACAACCATCCCAACACAATATAAAAGAGCTGAACAACACATAATAAAGTAGAAATAGGGAAAATGGGGCTAAACTCTCAGAATGGCCGATCGGGTCGTTACAACTCCCCCACTTAAACATACGTTCGTCCTCGAACGTGCCTAGAGTTGTTCCAGAAACCACAAAAATTGACGTGTAACCTACCATGCACATACCCGGGGGTGATCCCACCTCACCCTATCCCATATAGGTCCAATAGCACAACACAGTTGAAATTTCGAAATCCAACCTGACCCATAAACCTTAGAACCAAATTTCCACTTCTGAAACTTTTTACAAGATCAAAATTCCACAACTATAAACTGAATAAGTCTGAACATGCTGTATCAAGACATATCCGTAACCCAATATGTAATCACATAATATACCGCATGACTCAAACATTCATAGCGATAACTCCTAATCACAATAGATGCTAAAAACAACCCAATACCGGTACATAACCTCTTATCAAGCAATGTCTCACTCTAACACTTTCATATACTGCCGATGATGAAAGAAACTCGTAGAAACTAGCAACCATTCGTCCGATCAACCAGTCATGAAGCTCTTTCTTTCTCCGACAGGAACTATAGCAGATTTCTAAGCCAACTTCCGATATCATCCTTCCAACCATGCTGTAGTCAACTCTGGTAGTATTCATTCTAGGTCCAATCTTCTCAACCAACACGACCACTCTGATGACATGACACACCAATAAAATCCCAAGCCATAACTTGTGCAACTCGCGCACCCAATAACAACATACTAACGTACTCAAATCATAAAAAAGAAGTCTCAAATGAGAGAGCAGTACCGCAGGCTCACCAGTACACCACATCAAAATGCTGAGAACCCATCACACATCGTAGAACCAGAGAACACAAATCTAACCCGAAGGATCATACCTCTACATAACCTCGCTGCAATGCGCGACCCTATCCAAACACTGGTCCACATGAGACACCTCAAGTCACCATGCTCAAAATTATCAACCACGCGCAATTTGATGTCTAGAACCAAAAGTAAACCACCACAACCACGGAGAAGTAAATGATGCAATGCCATGTCAGCCCGAAAGAACATATCCAATGCGCAATCAATCATGCAACATCTAAATACATGTCTCACGCAAATTCCGCCATAAATACCAAATAGAACCACACCATATGCGCATATAACCAACAATCACAACTCCTCGCAACATAGAGGGTAACTCATAGATCACTCTAGAACACGAATAAGCTCAATAACAATCAAATGGCACCTCCATCAACAATAGAGATTTGAAGTCAACAAATTTCGACCCGGTGCAGAACACCCATCCATATTGGGCCTACCAATGAACCCTAAATTAACTCTAGTTACCCGCAACAGATAGATAACTCTCCGAAAGCTCACAATGACCGAATCATGGCACATACTAACATCTTACTAGCTTTGCTCGCATCTTCACAGTCCACAACCACAAAATAACCTGTTTATGAGAACTCCCAGTCTCGAACTCCATAAAGCGCATGAATCACCATATCTGATCCCAACTCCACCACTCGAATATATAACACACCTCTAATACTGAATCATTCCATGAGGGATACCCCTAGAATTCTTCTGTTCCACCAAGAAAACTTGAATATCAGTAGTCGATCCAACAAGAAGAGTACCGCCACGCTAATGAAGTATCCAAACATCAAAACACAGTACCTCTTCTAAAACTTATACCTTCATTGAGACATATCTAAAAGTAATATCATCTATCTGATCATCTGAGATCGTCCATGCTACCTTAGAATTCAGAACCTTCCTTCCAAATCGCATCGTGACCTTGCACCTGCAATCTCAATACTACATCACACATCGCACCCATTATTCCATCATATGAATGATATGACCACCTCAAATCCACTCTAGGTCGCAAGCAACTACATACTCAACCAGTTAAGACTTTCCATTTGATTTTTATCTGGAGAAAATTACAATATGCCACATGCCCCACGCGCCAGTTAGGAAATATACATCTCAACTATAGTAGAGACCATCAAGAACCCTCTAAAACCCATTGTACTAAACTAATCCGTCAGGAATGAATCCCTCTAACTCAACTAAGCTACGCAGACCGTCATAACCCAAGAGCATTTCCAAGAATCACACGTAGAACCTTACTACATCATAAGCACCCAAAGAATCGATCTTAGTCATTACCATGCCAATCCAATCCACTACCAAGCTGTTCTATTTCTCCGTGTTCCTTATGAGTTACCTTCTAATTGATTCTTATCCTTGCCATAGTACCAAAATCCTTAACCCGAAATCACCACACGAGACCCTAGCACATAACCACATTGCCCTAAGGCTCATAAACCGCGGAATATCTTTTAAGCACCCCAAAGTACCACTTCTCAAATACTTACGCTAAAGAGACTTTCGATGAATTTAAGCTATTCTCCCCCTTTCATGATACCAGGATGTAGAATCTATAATGATATAGAAACATTACAACTTTTGACGCCTTCCAATGAAAAATCTCAGTTTCTAGCCAAATACACATCTTGAAGATTCCCATTTTTTTTCCACATAAATCTTGAATTCATCAAATTCATTCCCGTGAGTCATCCATTCTATGAAAATCTCAATTAAGTTGATCAAACAAATCGAACAACCTGTACCCCATTAACACACCAACACCCAAGGTAGTAACCCACACCCCTAAGAAACCAGGAAAATTCTTACTCCGCACACACTACACCCTTTACAAATACAACTCAAATATTCAATAAAACCCAATTACCCATAGAGTATATTACAACTTGTACCCAAAATTTCTATTACTCGAGTCATTCTCAAACTCCACCTCTGCATGTTATAACGGATTCACCAATATGCCTCGAACTGAAACCAATACACCGCAAGATCGTACAACCAACTTATCATTAGAAGACTTCCCCACTTGGCTCGACGCCGAATATCAAGACAAATAATAACTCATAATACCCATACACTATCATCGCCATAATACCATAGTGAGATTCAACTAAATCCTTCATAAGCTCATATAACACAACCCATCTAATATCTCAAATCATCTTCAAATCTCGCATTCACCCTCATAACAGTCAAGCCCACTCTCATATGCGATGTAAACTCAAATTGCAACACGTATATTTCTCTTGTAAAAGTGGACTTCCCAACTAACAACATAGGGATCACATAAACCTCAGAACACTCCGCAGAAGATAGCCCACCTGCTTCGCCTCAAACCAACATCTCTTTATACCCTTCCACTGTCATAAACATCATGCAATCACTTAATCTTCCTAAGTCTGAACTCATATCATGACATGAAACCTACTTCACTCCCCAACAACAACATGAAAAGATCCTTCAACACACCCATTACTCGGGGCTATACATCAAATCAAGATGGAAATCAAGCACAAAAATAGTTCTCTCTACCCTCAAGCAGACCCTTCTCGTCACATTCAAATCATATGAACATATCTCGCAGTCACATAATACTCATCACATAGTCATCCAGCCATCATTTCCACTACTAGGGACATTATCGAACATATAAATCCAAAAGCACGTGCTCACACAATAAACACCTCAGTTCTAAAGCTACAGGAAAATCCCAACCCCAAGTTCTCCATACTGGCCCAACATCAACACATAGAAATCGCATCTCGCCTCTCGTTCTAGGAATCACAAATCGTCGATGCACAACTGATACCGAGCGCTCATGCGCATATACGAACGCGTGAACGGAATTTAAAGAGTTACATTTCAAGCTGAATCAATGTCGCACGATACAAATTCAAGAATGTGGGATTTCCTAAATGTTCTGCAGTCTCTCGAAGATAAGTATAGACGTCTCCGTACCTGATGTTCTAAATGTCAATACCACAAAAGAGGGGAGTGATTTGTGCGGTGTCCAATTTTTATGTGCACTAGTTATAGAAGGACCAAGTTCTTCTATGTGTTCCAACTCTTACAGTTTGCGGAATAATAGATACAGAAATTAAAGAACACAGAGATTTTACGTGGAAAACACCTGGCTCAAAAGGTGAAAAAAACACGACCTACTACGTACCCAGTAGGATTTTCTCCAAACACTTCACTACAATTCTAAGCCAACAACAAAGTTTACAAACTCTTGCAAACCTAAGGATTAACTCTAACCCTTATAACAACACGCCACAGGCTGTTGCGACTACGTCAAGTTAACTCTAACTTGAATAATACAACTCAGTACCTAGTACAATTTGCTTCTAAGAAAGCTGAAAGGTACGACTCAAAACGCGTACTACACTTTGAACTAGAAATAAAGAAAGACACATAAAACTCTTTTTGATGCTTGTTCTTCAATCTGGTTCGTGTAGCTTCAAGATCGCACTCTTAAATTTCATACAAATTACTTGCAAAATTTCTTTGCTATTTTGCTCTCAATTCACGTGTTGCTAATGTTTTTGTGCGTCACTTTACAATAAGAACATTCTGCAATATATAAGAGTTAGTAGATAAGGAATTAACTAGAATCCTAATGCAACTCTTCCTCGGTGGAAGAGTTCTAGTCAAACTCAACTCCTCAAATCCTTCCTTATCTTAGATTCCATTCTTACTGAATAAAGAGTCCTTCTCCTTAACGTTTTTGCAATCTTTTCGATCAGGAGATATCTCTATTTTACCAGATTTAATTTATCTCCTGCATGTGCACCTCACATGCCTTTGACTCTGTTTGTCTATGTCTGCCAGGATGGACCTGGTTCATCTCTGAGTTCCTTTGTTAATCTTCAAAACTATTATCTTTCTTAGGCGAACAAATTCCCGCTTTTTGATGATGACAAACTTTGTGCGTCTATGACTTTAGGCCTGTTTCAACTTAAGCACTTATCATGAAGAACCAAGGTCATTAGGTTATAAATATCACTTTTAAGAGCACAACCATTTCCCCCCCTTTTGGCATCATCGAAAAGTTGCAAAAAGATGTGTGAAATCACTCATGGCCATTGGGGCAACTGCAAATACATTCATGGATTAATCATCAATAGTCAACTAAGAATTCAAACTATCAAAGACATATAGACAATGAATAATAACAAAAGCAGCAAACTTCATTGATAGAGAGAATATGATCATGCCACAATCCACAAAATGAAATAAAAACAGTTAAAATATGAGAAACAAACAAACAAAAAAATCCCGAATCTGGGTCATTGAAAGTTCTAGGCAGCTAGGAAATTAAGGCTTGGAAGAACTGCAGACCTGGTTCGTTTAGCCAAGATAGATGGTTCAACAGGCTTAGAAATAGATGAAGATTTCTTTGAGGAAGTCTTGGCTTTCTTGGGCTTAGGGGTATGAACCTCTACCTTTTCCACTTTTTTACTTTGATGGACCAGGTCCATCTCATCCACTTCAATAGCCTCAATAGGCTCAACAACCTTTTCTTTCCCTTTTTTTTCACTCTTTTCTTCTTACTCTCTTCTAAAGCTCTCTTCAACTCGTCCTCACTTTGGTTTAACTTGCTTATTGTAGTTCTTCCTCTTGGAAGAGAAATATCAGAAGTCTTAGACGAAACAACTTTCCTTTTCTTGTTGACTCTTGCTGTGCCAGGGGTTGTAGCTTTAGGAGTTCTTTTCTTCTTAGGTTTGTAACCATCACCTATCTTTTTCAAGAGATCATCCAGTGTTTCTTCAACAGATGAACCAGGTTCATCTTCTTGCTTTCCAAAATTCACTAGTCCTTCAACGACTTCTCCTAATCCACTTCCCCATGCGTTCTTGCTATTTTCTTCCTCCTTATTTGGCTCAGCTCCACAAATATTCATTATAACAGATTCATAGGTGGGTGAAGAATCAACCATTTCTTTCCCTTTTCCCCTTCTCATTACTCCGTACTCCCTCACTCTCCTTTTATTTTTACCTCCTCTCCTTCTTGTCTCAGGCATTTCCACATCTACCACAGACCCAACCAGTATGAACCTATTTTCTAAGTTTTCAGCGACCTCAGAAATGACCTCAAAAGAAGGTTGTAGTACATAAGTTACATGTTCAGAATCGGAAGACCTAGTTTCTTCCCCCTCAGTCGCCGACTTGAAAGAGTCATCGAAAATTTGGGAATGGTTCTATAAGGGAGGGGATGGATTTAATTAAAATTTAGTTTTGAATAGACGGTTAAGGCTTCTCTAGAATCTAGGTATTTTAATTTGGTGAGGTTCTTGTTGAAACGAAACTGGTTCAAAGTCAATTGGATATGTTTTTGAAGATTTTGGGCTTGAGTAGGACTCTGCTCATGGTTTAAATATTAGTATTTCAAAAGTGTAGAACACATACCTCGCTATTCATATGAACCAGCACTGATGAACCAGGTTCTTCACTAAGAATGCTCTTCATCATGTCTTAATTTGCCAAAATAGAGAAAATTTCATTAGAGATCAGTGAGTCATATTAACACATGGCACATGAGTATACTTTTTACAGTATGAGACTGAGCAAAGATTAATCTAGTTATTTACACAAACTCCACATTTTCTAGCCAAAAATACAATTTATTTTCATTTTTCATTTTCTTTCATGTACAATCTGAACTGGTTCATTAGGTGATCTTAATCATCCCTAATTCTAACCTGTTCCTTTCAAAGTTCTCTCTACTCGGTGCTTTTGTGAAGATAACATCTATTTTCTTGTTAGTAGTACAAAATTTCACAGTGATCAAACCTTTTTCATAGTTGTCCCTCAAAAAGCGATGACTAACATCGATGTGCTTAGTTCTTTTGTGATGAACCGGGTTATTGGTCATACTAATTGCATTAGTGTTTTCAAAAAATATAGGGATACAACCTGCATCAATCCCACAATCCATTAATTGTTGTTTGATCCACAACATTTAGCACAACATGAGGCAACAACAATATACTCAGTTTCAGCAGTAGATAAGCCCTCAGAATTTTACCTTTCTGGTGACCCAAGACACAAGACATGATCCAAGAAAGTGTGTCATACCTGAGGTGCTCTTTCTATCCACAAGAAAAACTGCATAATCAACATCATCATATCCCACTAAGTTGAAATTACTACCTTATGGATACCATAAACAAAGGTCAGTGGTGCCTTTTAGGTATGTCAATATCCTCTTGACATCAGTCAAGTGAGTCTCCTTTAGATTTTCCTCGAATACAGCACAAATGCCTACACTGAAAACAATGTCAGGTCTTCTAGCAGTGAGATATAACAAAGAGCTAATCATTCCCCTATACATCTTTTGATCAACAGATGAACCAGGTTCATCCATATCCAATTTCGTGGATGTTGCAATAGGAGTGTCAATTTCTTTGGATGTTCTTCCCGGTTTTGTTACTGAGGAATAGGTTCATGGACATGTTCCCTCGAGGTTTGAGGATTGGTTCCTCTCTAGTCAGTTCCCTTTGTCACGTTGCCCTGGGTGGAAGGACCTGTTCTATCACCTCTTCCTTCCTGTGATGCTGCTTCAGGATGGACTGTGGCTTCATCATTTGAGTTTCTTGTCAGTCCAATCTCTTCATCATCTTGTTCCTTACCAACCCCAATTATCTCACCTTTCTTCCCATTTCCAAAGGAGACATTACCTCCTTTGTGGTTCTCAAGTGAAAGGAACTGGTCTTTGCTTCTTGTCATGTGCTTTGAGCAACCACTATCCATGTGCCATATTTGGTTGCCCCCCTTCACTTGAACCTACAAAAGGAAATCAGGGGTTAGTCTTAGGAACCCAAACTAGTTTGGGTCCCTTTCTACAGGCAAAAGGATAAATCACATTCATTTTAGACCAACTTGGCAACCTATTTTTCCTTAGAACAAAATTTTTGTTCTTCTGACTTGCCTTCTCTTTTCCAGTGCATTCACTTTTATAGTGACCAGTATTACCACAGTGTGTGCAAATCTTGTTCTCAGGGAGTGTGAGGTACTTTCCTTTGGTATCCCACTTAGGTGTAGAGTTCCTAAAGCCAAGTCCTCTTCTGTTGCTACTATGATGTTTTTGTAGCCATGAAAGTGCATCGGAGGACCTGTTCCATTTACAAGTTCTTTCTAGCCCATGCATAACCTTAGTCAAGTTCTCCTTCAAGACTCTTATCTTCTCATCTCTTTTGTACAACTCATCTTTCATTTTTCCTATAATTTCTTCTAAAGTGAGATGTGTGTGATCAACTTTCTTTTTACCTGTTCTTAATTTCAGTTTTAAATTTTCAGATCTAAGCTCTAACACAGTGGTGTCAAGTTCAAGAACCTGTTTCTTTAACTCAGCATTTTTACAATCACTTTCACTAACCCTAAGTTCTACATTTTTGCACTTAGCTTTCAAAATCACACACTCCTTAGACATCTGTTCCTTTTCATTGTTTAGATCCTCAGATTCATCAATGAAATCCAGGAGTAACTCAGATAGCCTTTCTTTAGAAAAAAATTAATATTGTCTTTGAGATGAATTATACTTACCTCAAATTCCTCATCGGATTCTCCAATTTCCATAAGTGATTGTTCATCTCTATATTCATCCTCTGAGTCCTCATCTGAGCTTTCTCCCCAGGCAACAACCATAACCTTTGTTTATCCTTTGTTCTTCTTGAGTTGAACATGTTCCTTCTTCATGTTCCTTCGTTCAGATCTTTCCTTCTTCCATTCAATTTCCCATTGAGGGCAGTTTTTTATGTGGTGATCAGTCATCCCACTCTTGTAACACCCCTAATTGGTTTGTTTTTCAGGAACCCTTGATTTGCTATAACTTCCACTTCTTGAAGTACCATTTCCTCTCATTAGGTACTTCTTGAAGTCCTTTGTGATCATGGTCATTTCATCCTCCTCTAGATCAGTACCTTCAGTGATTCTGAGTGCCAGGATCTTTTACTTCTTGGGTTCATCCATCTTCATGGTTTGCCTTCTAAGTTCATAGACAGTGAGATTTCCAATTAGCTCATCCAACTTAAGAGTGTCCATGTTCTTTGATTCCTGAATATCAGTGATTTTGCTTTCCCAAGAGACTGGCAGAACCCTCGTCAAAATCTTCTCAACTTTGTCTTCTTCAAGAATAACCCTTCCAAGAGACTTAAGTTCATTTATCAGTGTGGTGAACCTTGTATACATCTCCTGGATGGTTTCTCCTTCCTTCATGGTGAAATTTTCATATTGAGAATATAACAATATTCCTCTTGACCTCTTCACTTGAGGTGTTCCTTCATGAGCCACTTGCAGAGTATTCTAAATCTCCTTGGCAGTAGTACAACTTTGAATTCTGCTGTACTCGTCTGGACCAAGTCCACACACAAGCCACTTCTTAGCCTTAACATTCTTCTCCCATTTTCTTAAGTCCTCAACAGTGCAGTCAACTCTTGTCTTTGGCACATCTACATCTTCAGTAGTCTTCTTCATGGTGGCCAAGGGATCATCAGTAACTATGTCCCACAACTCATAGTCTTCACCAATTAAGTGATCCTTCATCCTATTTTTCCACCAGGAGTAGTACTGGCCATTGAAGAGTGGTGTCCTAGCAGTTGATTGTCCTTCCCAGTTCCCAGGTGGTGCACTCATCTTGATCTTTTTCTAAGGTGTTAGCCTCTTCAAGGATAACCCGCTCTGATACCAAAAGACGTTCTAAACGTCAATACCACACAAGAGGGGGGGGGGGGGGGGAGGGGTGATTTATGTGGTGTCCAATTTTCGTTTTCACTAGTTATAGAAGGACAAGGTTCTTCTATGTGTTCCAAATCCTACAGTTTGTGGAATAATAAATACAGAAATTAAAGAACATAGAGATTTTACGTGGAAAACACCCGACTCAAAAGGTGAAAAACCACGACCTACTACCTAGTAGGATTTTCTCCAAACACTTCACTACAACTTTGAGCCAACAACAAAGTTTACAAACTCTTGCAAACCTAAGGATTAACTCTAACCCTTATAACAACATGCCACAGGCTGTTGCGACTACATCAAGTTAACTCTAACTTGAATAATACAACTCACTAACTAGTACAATTTGCTTCTAAGAAAGCTGAAAGGTACAACTCAAAACGCCTACTACACTTTGAACTAGAAATAAATAAAGACACATAAAACTCTTTATGATGCTTGTTCTTCAATCTGGTTCATGTAGTTTCAAGATCTCACTCTTAAATTTCACACAAATTGCTTGCAAAATTTCCTTGCTATTTTGCTCTCAATTCACGTGTTGCTTCTGTGTTTGTTCGTCACTTTACAATAAGAACATTCTGCAATATATAGGAGTTACTAGATAAGGAATTAACTAGAATCCTAATGCAACTCTTTCTTGGTGGAAGAGTTCTAGTCAAACTCTCTTAGATTCTTTTCTTACTGAATAATAAGTCCTTCTCCTTAACGTTTTTGCAATCTTTTCGATCAGAAGATATCTCTATTTTACCAGATTTCGTTTATCTCCTGCATGTGCACCTCACGTGCCTTTGACTCTGCTTGTCTATGTCTTCTAGGATGGACCTGGTTAATCTCTGAGTTCCTTTGTCAATCTTCAAAACTATTCTCTTTCTTGGGCCTACAGTACCGATCCGCAAGACTCTACTAATCCTGCTCATGACCGGTGAGTCTTATGTAACCTAGGCTCTGATACCAACTTGTCACGACCCCAGATCTAAATTAGTCGTGATGGCGCCTATCGTGGAACTAGGTCAGCCAAACTAACACTCAAAACGTAAAGAAGATTTCATTTATATCATTACTAAACTGATAATCCATAAAGGTTCCGTTTAATAATTTTTAAAACAGATAAAGCTACACCGAATGTTAAATACAACCCCGAGATTCCGGAGTCACTGGTCATGAACATCTAAAGAAAATATACAAGTCGGGGAAAAACACTCTATAATAGTAAGAAGGAGAAAGCAGGGCTGTGGGCACGTGAACTACCTCGCAAATCTCTGAGAAATCCCTGAGGCAGGTAAACAACTCAATCTGCCTTAGCACCAGAATCTGCACACAAGGTGCATGGAGTAATGTGAGTACGCCAACTCAGTAGTAATGGAAGTAAATAAGGCCTGAGCAGTAAGAAACACATAAAATCAAGTCATCAATTCACAATAAGCACAATCTTTCTTTCCAACAGTGTATACATTAAGTCATCACGCTTAAAAAGCCAATTTTTGTGAAAATCCTTTGAAAAATATAATTTCCAACAGTTTCAATAAAATGTCCAAGAAGTTTAGTGTAAAATTATATGAATCATAAGTAGCCACTCGGGCAAAAACATGAATAATAAACCGCCCCTCGGGCATAATAGCACTCGGAATCTGTCCCTCAGCATGCCTCACAATCACTCAAAATCAGCCCCTCGGGCAACCTCACAGCTACTCATGCCTCCCAATCACTCGTCACTTGTCACTCGACACTCGCACTCAGTAGGTACCTGCGCTCACTGGGGGTGTACAGAATCCGGAGGGACTCCTACAGCCCAAGCATTGTAACAAGCCAAATCATGGTATCAATCACTCTGGCACTCGTCCTATCCATAACATGCTGCGACGTGCAGCCCGATCCATTATCATATCCTCACAATCAGGCCCTCGGCCTCACTCAGTCATAAACATGATGCGGCGTGCAGCCCGATCCATTATCATATCCTCACAATCAGGCCCTCGGCCTCACTCAGTCATAAACCTCACGAGCCACTCGGGCATCTCAGTAAAAATTAGGGGACTAAGCCCAAAATATCTTTCATTTGTTTAAAAATAAAGTAATAAGACTGAATTAAACAGTAAACAGGAAATCATGACTGAGTATATACTTTCAAATCAATACAATGTGAGGATAGTATAAAAATACCCCTGATGGTCAAACAGTATGACACAAAGCCCTAAACATGGCATTCAACCCATGTTTAAAGAATCAATTCTAAAATACATAGATAACATATGGAGTTTATCAAAATATGCTACTCTATAGTTGTCACGGGGTGGTCCAAGTCACAATCCCTATGCTGTACGCCACATACTTGTCATCTAGCATGTGCGCCACTCCAAAATAATGATACCATGTGAAATTCGGGGTTTCATACTCTCAGGACAAGATTTACAATCATTACTTACCTCAAGTCGGATGAAAATCTACTCCGCGATGCCTTTGCCCCTTGACTCGGCCTCAACACACCTCAAATATATTCAAAAACAGATTCATATCATCAAAATATGCTAAAGGAACAAAGCCCACTTGAAAATAACCAATTTATATAAAAAAATCCGAAATTTGCCAACATCTCGGAATCCGACAAAAGTCACAAAATCCGACAACCCACTCAACCACTAGTCCAACCATACAAAAATTATTAAATTCCGATAACAATTCGGCCTCCAAATCATCAAATCTTATTTTAAAATCCCTAGGTCCAAATCCCCAATTTACACCTCATAAACATATAATCTAGTCGGATTATTCGATGATAATTCAATAATATGGAGTAGAAATGATCACAAGTGACTTACCTCAAGATTTTCCATGACTTCTCGCTCAAAAATCGCCTCAAGCCGTGTTCTTTTGGTCCAAAAATGTGGAAATGAGCTAAAAAAACAAGACAGCTTAATAAACCACGATTCTGGTCGCTAAAAGTGTCAGATCTGGTCGCTAAAGGTGCGAACCAGATCCTGTTACACCGTCAATATTTATTTTCACTAAAAAGGCTCTAACTCCACCATATGAACTCGGAATTTGATGATTCTTGTTCCTACGAGTCACAAATAATAATACGAACATAGCCCTTCAATCGAAACTCTATTCAGAGCTCATTTGCTCAGTGCGATACCCATTTCGCTTGTTAAACAACTAACTCATGATACGCGTCAAAAACCCAATCGCGACTTGATGAAATTAGTCCAAACTTTCCATATCACCCCTATAATTCATTATCAAAAATCCTGGAAGTCTCAAAATCAAATTTTGATCTCTAGAACTAAAAATGGACGTTTTGATCATTACATGCTTATGCTCAAAACGCCAAAATCTTTCAAAAACTCTTCCAAAACTTATCCGAGCCTCATGGGACCCCAACAAAGTATACTAATAAGTCTCATAATATGACACAAACTTAGTCGATGCCTCAAATTACATAAAACCATGCTAAAACCGTGAATCACACCCCAATTCAATCTTAATGAAACTAAGAACTTCCAACTTCCATATTCGATGCTGAAACCTATCAAATCAAGTCCGATTGATCTCAAATTTTGCACTCAAGTCGAAAATGACACTAAAGACCTACTCCAACTTTAGGTATTTCATTCCGACCCTGATAGCTAATTTTCCACTACCGATCGTAAAGCGCCAAAAACTCAATTTCGCCAATTCAAGCCTAATTCTACTCCGGACCTCCGAAAAACATTCTGAACACACTCCTAAGTCCCAAATCACCTAATGAAGCTATCAGAGCCATACAAACTAGATTCTAAGGTCATTTACCTATAAGTCAACTTCCGGTTGACTTTTCTAACTATAAAGCAAACTTAAGAGACTAAGTGTCTCATTTCTCTCCACAATCACTCCGAACCCAAGCCAATCGTCCCAACACAATATAAAAGAGCTGAACAACACATAATAAAGCAGAAATAGGGGAAACGGGGCTAAACTCTCAGAACGGCCGGTCGGGTCGTTACAAAAATCCTCCTTTAAAGTCATTCCTACCGCGATCCATAAATAAGCACCCTACCATTATGCCAACATTGCGCGATAGAAACACATAAATCGTCATAACAACTGGTGCGCAACTTCAAAATCATAGGAATTACTAATACTGAGCTGAATTGACAGAACAACCTTTCACAAGGCGATGATGATAGCCCAATCAATTACGTGGGGAGAAACATCCTGCACTACATCCTTAGTACCATTACAATTTCTTGATTCCCAATTGATAACAAGCGCTCCACGTCGCATAAGATTGAATACGAAGGAAATAAAGGCATAAGTCTCAAGGAGTCAAATCGCATGATGAGGAATCAAGAAGGAAGTTCTCCTAACAACCATGTAGCCTTTCGAATATAAGTACAAACGTCTCTGTACTGATCCACAAGACTCTACTAGACTTTCTTATGAGTAGTGAGACCTAAGTGAACCTAGTTCTCTGATACTATGTTGTCACATCCCAAAATCCATTAAAGTTCATGATAGCGCCGTACACCGCTGTCAGGCAAGCCAACAATAAATACTTAACTTGGTTCTCATTTTAATATTTTTGAAATCATATTTTTCCTCCATTAAATTGTAAAAGATGGAATTTATAGAGTAATAATAATATTTTTTAACAATTTTAATACAGATCAACCCGTAATCACCCCAAAACCCAGTGTCACAAGTGCATGAACATCAATTAAGATGTAAAAATAAAGTACAGCCTCCGTCCGGAATACAACTTAGACAAGAAAAATACAAATAACTCTAAAGGAGACTCTACTAGAAGCAAATCATGACCTGAAATACAGCTCGCGGCAGGTCCCCGCATCATCCGTGCCTCCGTGCTTAAAGGACCACCGGACATAAAAGTACATGCACAAAAATATGCAGCAAGTGTAGTATGAGTATGTAAATCCACGTGTATCCAGTAAGTATCTAGCCTCATCCAGGAAGAGTAGTGACGAGGGGTCGACATAGACACTAATAAGTGGTCCAATAATATCAGGTATAATAAGAAGGTGAACAAACATGAGGCAAAGTAAAATAAATGAAGTAAACAAGTGTAAATATGTGGTACAATTATCCTCCTTACAATAACCTTAAGCTCTTTATTAGCAAATCCCTCCTCAACCGGAGCATATATATGTGTGTAATGGACCTTACCAAATAGGTTGTTATAATTCGAATCAGGGAAAGATTAACAGATACCCTGACTTGTTGCCAAATATTATGCACAATTCCATGAGGATATTTTATAAAAATGTCGAGGTGTATGACCCGATCCAACATAAATATTAAATTGTGCACTGCCGAAGCGAACAACCCACTCCCATGAGAGTGTGGTACATAAATCCTGCCGAGGCGAATGACCCGATCCCATTAGAGTGTGGTTCACATATTCTTCCGAGGCGGACGACCCGATCCCATTAGAATAAGAATCTTAACCGGGTCCTTGACCCCCACTCATGAATGAACATGTGAGTTATGACCTTTTAGGAAAATTATTCGATAAAACGCATAACACGTGAGAAATTTGCAAGAGGAACACCATTATTCTGTGGCAAATCATATAACTTGCGAAACTCTATCATAGCAATTCTATCACTCTCCGCATGTCTAGTCTCAAGTCAAAATGCGAAATAAAAGAATTAAACGAGCAAGGATAATCCCTATAGTACAAATACAACATGATGTAATCCTAAGTATACCCGGTCCATAACATGAATCTAACTACGTATGGGCTCTCATCACCTCGTGCGTACGTAGTACCCCCAACAATTTACACACATCAAATATATCACCTAGGGGTAAATTCCCCCTCACAGAGTTAGACAGGAGACTTACCTCATCTCAAAGCTTACTTTCCAATCCAAAATTGTGCTATAAGTCCTCAACTCGGTGCCTAACAACCCGATGCTAGTCAAATGTTATATATCAGTCCATATAGGCTCAAAAGTTCATATTATAATTTATAAAGTGATTACCCAACCCCAATTGAAGAATTCCCAAAATTCACCCCCGGGACCCCCTGCCCGGATTCCGAAATTTTCTGAAGAAACGTGTTACCCATAACCTCATGAAGTCAAATATATGGTTTTTACCAAATCCTATAACCATTTTCGTGGTCAAATCTCATTTTATCCAAAACCAAGTTTTTTCATCTAAATCATTGCTTTCACCAATTTTTACATGTTAATCCACCCATAATCTATGTATTAAACTCATGTTGTGTAGAAATTACTTACCTCAAAGTGCTAGGTGAAAACACTCTTCCAAGAGCTCCAAAAATTGCCCAAGAGGTGAAGGAAATGAGCTAAATGGCCTAAGTCCCGCTTTTAATAAAAATGTGCACATGTCTCAAATGTCGCATTTGCGACATCTGGTTCGCAAATGCGACAAAACATCACAAATGAGAAGTGGGCTCCCACTGCCAAGGTCGCAAATGCGAAAAGGGACTCATGAATGCGAACAATGCCAAGACGCAAATGCGACTGTTTTCTCGAAAATACGAGCTAGGCCCAGATCAGGCTTCTTCGCAAATGCAAATCCTTTCTCGCAAATGTGAAGCTCACAAATTCTAACAATTTCTCGCATTTGCTAGACTTGTAGCACCAGCAATGAAACACTAGAAAATTGAAGTTTTTCCCAACCTTTCGAACATCCGAAACTCACCCGAGCTCTCTGGGCTCCTACCAAACGTCCACACAAGTCTAAAAATATCATACAAACTCGCTCATGTGATCAAAATGCTGAAATAACATCAAAACCCACAGATCGGACGCCAAAACACATGGATTAATTCATGAACTAAAAAACTTCTAAAAATACTTTTGTGCGTATGATTCCTATCAAATCAACTCGGAATGACGCTAAAGTTTACGAGCAAGTCTTAAATGATATTACAGAACTATTTTCGGTATCGGAATTCCATTTGGACCTTGATATAACCAAAAGCTACTCCAAACCACTTTTAAAGAGCTTCAAAAACCTTCAAAGAACCATCTTTCAATATTAGACACTAAAACGCTCTCAGGTCATCCAAAACTCGGTCCAAGCATATGCCCATGTACGAATTATCATACAAACCTATTGGAACCGTAAAATCCCGATTCCGAGGTCGTTTACTCAAAAATCACACCTTAGTTAATTTTTCCAACTTAAAGCTTCCAGAATGAGAATTTTCTTTCCAAATTAACTCTGAACTCCCCGAAATCCAATCCCGACAACACGTACAAGTCATAATACCGGAAGTGAAGCTGCTCTTGGCCTCTAACCGCCGCACGATGCACTGGACGTTGTCTTCTAACAACGTTGGTGAATGATTAGTCTAAGGAGAAAGTTGATCTTGCACATGAAATTGACAGTTTTGGTTTGGCTGTGCATAACTTGGATGTAGATTTGTGTGCAAAGGTGTCACGACCCGAAATCCCACCTTCGGGCCATGACTGCGTCTAACGTTTAACCCGCTAGACAAGCCAACGTTTGAACTAAATAAAACTCATTAACAACTAAAACGAACAATATAACTAAGGCATCGATGGTAAACAATATGAAGGTTAACAAATTACAGAAAAAATACTATAGCAACTTCGAAATAAAACCCATATACAAATCCCAGAACTGGTGTCACATACTCACGAACTGTCTAAGAGATTACTAAAACAAAGGTCTGAAAATAAGTACATATGACTGTCTTTGAACTACAAGATAAGACAGAGCTGAAAGTGAAGGGTAGAAGGTGACGCCAAGGCCCACGAACGTCTGCGGGTCTACCTCGATGTCTACCGTATGAACTGATGGAATGCTCCGACTGTCAGTGACCACCGGGTCCAGCTGCGTAGTCTGCACAACATAAAGAAGTGCAGGTGTAGCATCAGTACAACCGACCCCATGTACTGAGTAAGTGCCGAGCCTAACCTCGGCGAAGTAGTGACGAGGCTAGGACCGACAACAATGTATATGTACCTGTGCAATTCTATATAATAACAGGAAAATATTGACGGAAATAAGCAAGTAAGACATATATGGGGAGAACCTGCTGGGGGTAAAAAGGGCAACAAAATGCTAGCACAGTAGAACAGGGTAATAACTGAAGTATAAAAATAATAAAAGCAGGAATTTAACGTCTCAGGACAGATAATGAACAACAAAAGGCACGGCATGCCCCCTCGTGCATAACCTCACAATAACTCGGCACGGAATATCCCCTCGTGCATATATAGTAACACTCGGCACGAAATGTCCTCTCGTGCAATAAATAATCAATGATCAACACGGCATGTCCCCTCGTGTGATAAATAATAAACAATCAACACGACGTATCCCCTCGTGCGATAAATAATATAAAAGCAACAATATAATGTGAACATCAACAATGAGAAATCTCAAGTGTAAGGAAATGCTCAATAAAATTCTATCGTCCCGGCAAGTGACTCAGCTATAACCAACCTCGCATCAGAAATACAGCTTCAACAATAAAAGCCTCAACAGAAACAAATAACACAATAACTCCCCATGTCATGAAACAACATCAAGGTATCACTTCTAAATCACCAATTACTCATAGTACAGAGAATATTAAGAACACGGTATGATTCATCACAATTGACTCACGGGCATGCTTGACCGCAACATATAGGCACTCGTCACCCCGCCTATACGTTGGACATGAATTACACATAGCAAATAAGACTCTATACCTAATCCCTCAAGCTAAGGTTAGGCCAAACACTTACCTCGACTCCAAAAACGCAAGTCAAGCCTCTAATACCACCTTCCCTCTCGAATCCAACTCCGAATCGATAATATCTAGACATAATGGATTTATTAACCTCAATAAATACTCAATAAACAAATTCCGAAGCCTAATTATACAATTTCTAGTATTCTTCCAAAATTACTAAAATTCGACCCCGGCCCACTTGGTCCAAACACGAGGCTCGGACCAAAACCCGATCACCCATAACCCCACGAGTTAGAATATATGATTTGTTTTAAGATTCGACCCCAAATTGAGGTTGAATCACCCAAAATTCCCAAAAACCTAACTCTACCCAAAACTCCTAATTTCTATTTTGTTTTTTTTAGGATTTTAGGCCTAGATTCTAGTGATTATGGAAGAAAAGTGGAATAAATTAGTGTTAGAATCACTTACCCAAGTGTTTATGGAGGGAAATTATCTTGAGAATCGTCAATGGGGTCTTGGGGAAGAAGAAGTTGGTGAATTATGAAAAATCTCGTGCAAGTATTCTGTTTTTGACTTAAGGAATTAACTGGGCGATTTTCTTCATCGCGATCGCAAGAAGAGGGCTGCGATCGCGGAGAGTCTGATCCTAACTCACTGCGATCGCAGAAGAGGAGTCGCGATCGCGGAGCATAGCTTAGCTGACCCTACGCGATCGCAGGAAGAGGTTTGCGATCGCGGAACACTGGGACGTCACACAATGCGATCGCGGGTCGAAGGGATGCGATCGCAGAAGGGACCTGGACAGACCTCTGCGATCAAGGAGCAAGGGCTGCGATCGCAGAGAAGAAAACACTAGACACCAGAAACCAGTCCAAAACACCAGATTTTTGACTCTTTCACACCCCGTTAGCTACCCGAAACTCACCCGAGCCCTCGGGTCTCAAAACCAAAAACACACACGACTCCCAAAACATCCTACGAACTTATTCAAGCATTTGAATCACCAAAATATAATCAAGAACATCGAATCAAACCTCAAAACTCTTAGAATTTTCTCAAACTTCATAAACTTCTAAATTTCCCATTTTTAATCTGAATCGCGTCGTTTCAAGTCCGTTTCACACCAAATTTCACAGATAAGACAAATAACATATAATAAACCAGTTTCAGGCTCTAGAACCTTAATACGGGCCCGGTAACACGGTTTTCACTTAATAATTCATTTTTAAATTCCTTTATTATTTCCAGAAAATAATTTTCTTTAAAAATTCATTTCTCGGGCTTGGGACCTCGGAATTCGATTCCAGGCATACGCCCAAATCCCATATGTTCCTACGGACCCTCCAGGACCGTCAAATCACGTGTCCGAATCCGTTTACCAAAAATGTTGACCAAAGTCAACTTTATTCATTTAATTGTCATAAAATTCCATTTTCATCAAATCTCAACATAAGGACTTCCCAGCTACATGCCCGGGCTGTGCACGCATATCGAGGTGAGATTAACGGAGACTTTTGGGGCCTCAAAACACAGATTTAGCTAGAATTACTTAGGATGACCTTTTGGGTCATCACAATCTCCACCTCTAAAATAAACGTTCGTCCTTGAACGGACATAGAAAAGTACCTGAGTCTGAGAAAAGATGGGGATAACAAATCCTCATATCGGACTCGGACTCCCAAGTATCTGCCTCGACAGGCTGACCTCTCCACTGAACACGGACCGAAGGATAACTCTTCGACCTCAACTGACGCACCTGCCTATCTAATATAGCTACCAGTTCCTCCTCATAAGTCAGATCCTTGTCCAACTGGATACCGCTGAAGTCAAGAACATGAGATGGATCTGCAATGTACCTCCGGAGCATGGATACATGAAACACTGGATGCACTGCTGATAAATGCGATGGCAAGGCAAGTCTGTAGGCCACCTCTCCTACCTTATCCAAAATCTCAAATGGACCAATATACCTAGGGCTCAACTGGCCCTTCTTTCCGAATCTCATCACGCCCTTCATAGGCGATACTAGAAGGAACACCTGGTATCCTAGCATGAAAGCCAAATCTCGAACTCTACGATCTGCATAACTCTTTTGTCTGGACTGAGCTATACGAAGTCTATACTGAATAATTTTCACCTTGTCCAAGGCATCCTGAACTAACTCAGAACCCAATAGCCTAGCCTCTCTAGGCTCAAACCATCATGAATGTATAAAATAGTCGAATCAGGTAGGGGAAAAGGGCCTAACCTTTTTGTTTTGAAGAAAAAAAGGCACGAGGTCCCTAGATTCGGCATGGTCAGCAACATTCCACCATTGCTACTAGATTACTGGGAAGACCTTTCCTCAAGTGACAATAAACACGTGAGAAAACACTTGGGAAGTTTACCTTCCCTGCTAGATATTCAACCAAATAATATGCTAATCGAAGATGCAACTCTGTTCTGGGACAATGAAAGGGCCGTGTTCCGTTTCGGTGATATAGAAATGACACCACTCCTGGAAAAAATTGGGGGATTTGCTGGACTAACTTGGGATGGCCCTGGGTTATTGGTACTGGAGAACCGTACTGGTAAAGGGTTCCTGAAGATGATGGGTTTGAAGAAAAATGCTGCTCTAGAGTGTCTGAAGAAGTCCTATATACCCTTCGAATATTTGTAAAAGAGATATGGACATACCAAGTCTTACCGTACATTCCATGACGAGTTTTCTATCACTTCTCTTGGTCACATCCACCGCAGAGTGTTTGTGTTCATTGTGTACTTCTTGGGCTTGATAGTGTTCCCGATGAAAAGGGAAAGAATCCATACTAGACTAGCCATGGTCGCCAAGACCTTAATGGAGGTAATTGAGGAACAAACCTACACTATAGTCCCTATGATCATAGCCAACATCTATAGGGCTCTGGACCACTGTCAAAAATGGATTAAGCATTTCGAGTGTTGTAATCTATTGCTGCAATTGTGGTTATTAGAACATCTTCAAAAGGGTAAATATCGCCAAGAATTTCCGCGAAGGGCATGGAACTATCACATTTCCTTCCATCTCCCTAAGCGGATGGCTTACATTCCAAACAGGTTTACTCAGCCAAAAAGTGTCAAAGAATGGGTAGAGTTATTCGATAATCTGACCGAGGAACAAGTACAATGGATGTTTGAATGGTTCCCAACAGACGAGTTCATCATTAGGTCTAGGGACGCTCCACACTTAGTGCTGATTGGGTTGAGGGGAATATACCCTTATGTTCCCATCCGAGTTATGAGGCAAGCGGGCAGGAAGTAGGTTGTACCAAGGGTTGCAAAGATGAGCCACTTCAGAGCAGACTTTCAAGACGACGGCATCCCTTACAAGTGCCAAGCTCAGCATATGTGGCACTACAAGATCATCGTGGAGAAGAACACTATTGAGCTAGACAGGTATCACACTAGATGTGCACCTCTCTACCCGACATGGTTAGAAGACAACTTAGATGGGATATCGAGACCATGAACCGGTTGAGGAAATAGGATCATAGATGAAGATGTTGAGGCTCAAGTCAAATACAACAGACTACGTAAGAGGGTCTATGACTCCGAGAATTAGCACCGGGAAATACACGAGACAAATATGAGGCTGATCAAGGAATGGAAAGAAATGGCTATCACTTCCAACAGAAGGTTAGAATATCTGGAGCGAGGTTTAGTGGAGCTAGAGGGAAAAATCATAAAGAGGATCGACGGCTGCCAGAATGCTGAAGGAAGCGAAGGATGACGCTTGGCTAGAGCCTACCTGCTACTGGGTCTGCACGAGCTGGGGAACCTATTTGATGGAGTCAAGAAGATCGAGTCTCGGGAAGGTCCTTCTAGGACCAAGTAGGCTAGATTTATTTGTTTTCCTAAATGTAATAAGGCCAAGTGCCAATAATGACTTATTTTTATCATCCTAGTATCGTTTTAGGATTCGTCTATTTTTATATTAATGAAATGAGGCATTTACTGGCATCTAAGTTGTCCAAATCAACTTGTCTCTAGGCCTACCTCGGGCACAACGAGGCTCCCAAACTAGTACATGAATTTACATTTTTGCAATATGTGTTTAAATACTGCAAATACTATTATCAGAATCCTTAGTGACATGGCTACCTTTTGTTTTTATATTCTTTCTTTCTTTTGATTATTCCCCTTCCCCAAAGGTTGGTTCGTGCATATTGGCATCACCAACTTATCACACAAGATCCAGGGGCCCTCCACCTTCTCTTCCTCCTAGTCCACCAAAAGTCAAGGGATAAGCAAAGATGGAAGATTTGAACAACACCAGAAGGAAAACAATACACAGGTTGAACATGCAGAAACTTCTGAGGGTAGGGGTACTCAGGCCCCAAATGATGCAGTCTCACGACTTGAACATAAAATACTGGAACTTCAGGGTGATCTCGAGCATGTCCAGAATGTGGCAAACCTAACCTTCTCACTTAGCGTCCCAGATGTCAGTCATCCAAACACTCTGAATCGTGCACCACCTCAAAACACACCCAACAAGCTCCCACAAAATCCTCCTGCACCCCACCATTACATAACTCCACCACAAAATCAAACTATCCCACCATAGTACCAGCCAAACACCTACCACACTCCACCGGTCATTCCTGAACCCCATATTTCAACCAACGATCACCACTATACTCAAACTCCAGGTCACCAGAACTATCCCAAATATGTGGAGACCCTACCTCACTCCACTCAACCCATCTCTTATGCACCAAAATCCATTGAGAAGGACATGCTCATTAAGAACTTGGCCGAGTAGCTCAAGAAGTTGACCAGCTGAGTCCAAGGTGTAGAAGGAGGCAATGGGATAGAAGGTCTGAACTATGAAGACCTATGCATACAGTCGGATGTAGAATTGCCGGAGGGTTACAAACCTCCCAAGTTCGAGATGTTTGATGGTACATGTGATCCCATAGTTAATCTAAGTACCTATTATGATAAGCTCGTCGGGGTCGGAAATGACGAAAAGATCCGGATGAATCTCTTTATGAGGAGTCTTATGGGAGATGCTTTGTCCTGGTACATCATCCAGGATCCTAAGAAATGGTCCAACTGGGTGAGTATGGCGTCAGATTTCATGGACCTATTCAGGTTCAACATAGAAAATGCACCAGATGTCTTTATATTCAGAACCTCAAGAAGAAACCTACTGAGACTTTCTGCGAGTATGCTACTCGTCGGAGGTCGGAATGTGATGACCCAAAAGGTCATCCAGTATAAATTTAGCTAAATTTGTGTTTCGAGGCCCCAAAAGCCTCCATTAATCTCACCTCGATATGCGTGCGTATCTCGGGTGGGTAGCCGTGAAGCTTTTATGTGAAAACTTGATGAAAAATGAAATTTCTTATAATTAATTGATTAAAGTTAACTTTGGTCAAATTTTTGGTAAACGGACCCGGACCCGTGATTTGATGGCCCCAGAGGGTCCGTAGGAAAATATGGGACTAGGACGTATGCCCGGAATCGAATTCCGAGGTCCCAAGCCCGAGAAATGAATTTTTGAAGAATATTGTTTTTTGAAAAATATAAAGGTTTTTGAAAATAAATATTTATGTGAAAATTGTGTTACCGTGCCCGTAGTCTGGTTCCAGAGCCCGGAATAGGTTTAATATATGTTATGTGAGCTATCTGTGAAATTTGGTGTAAACCGGACTTGAAATGATGTGTTTCAAATCAAAATTGGAATAATTGAACCTTATGAAGTTTTAAGAAATTTCTATGAGTTTTGAGGTTTAATTCATTGATTTTGATGATATTTTGGTGATTTAAATGCTTAAATAAGTCCGTAGGATGATTTGGGGGTCGTTTGTATTTTTGGTTTTGAGACTCGAGGGCTCGGGTGAGTTTCGGGTAGTTAACGGTGTGTGAAAAGTGGAAAAATCTGGTGTTTTTGATGATTTGCTGGTGTCTGGTGTAATACCCTTCGCGAACGCGAAGGGTAAATTATGGTGGCCTGGGTTTTACTCTACGCGAACGCGTAGAGGGAGACGCGACATGGAGCACCGGGCAGTGCTTCTACGCGAACGCGTCCCCAGGGGTGCGAACGCGTAGGTTTAGGGTGAGGTCGGGGGGCAGGGTGGTTTTGTTCTTCGCGAACGCAGACGTAGGCTCGCGAACGCGGAGGCCTAGGAAGTCAGATCTTCGCGAACGCGGCCCTGGCTCCGCGAATGCGTAGGTCTTAGCAGCTAACCCTTCGCGAACGCGGCTAGTGGCCCGGGAACGCGAAGGGCAATTTCGCCCAGTGATTTCAAAATGTCAAAAACAGAATCATTAATGGATTTAACCCACTTCTTCTCAAACCTCTTCTTCCCCACTTCCCCTTAGGCGGTTTTGAATATTTCCATCACCACAGCTCCATAGGTAAGTGATTCCAACTCCATTTTCTTCCATTTTTCTTCAATAACCACTAGAATCTAGGCCTAAAATCCTAAAATCAAAGTAGAAAATAGGAGTTTTGGGTAGAGTTAGGGTTTATGGGATTTTGGGTAATTCAACCTCAATTTGGGGTCGGATTTCAAAACAAATTATATATTTGAACTCGTGGGGGTATGAGTAATCAGGTTTTGGTCCGAGCCTCGTGTTTGGACCAAGCATGCCCGGGGTCGAATTTTGGTATTTTTGGAAGAATGCCAGGAATTGTATATTTAGGCTATGGGATTGTATTAATGAGTCATTATTGATGTTAATAAGTTAATTATGTTTAGATATTGTCGTTTCGGAGTTGAATTCAAAAGGAAAGGCGATATTAGAGGCTTGAGTTGCTATTCTTGGACCGAGGTAAGTGTCTTGCCTAGCTTTGGTGAGGGAATATGTATTGTGTACTATGTGCTATGTGTTTATCATGTTCAATGCATAGGTGAGGTGACGAGTACCTATGCATTGTGGGTCAAGCATGCCCGTGAGTCTATTTTTGATGAATTCTTATTATTACTTTCATATTCATTATATTGTTAAATTGTCTCTAATTGGAAGTTGATTGTTGTTGAAAAATCCTAGTTGATAGACTTGTGATGTGAATGGTTCGATTGAGAGCCCAATTGTAAAGGATATACCTGAAAAGAGTGGTTACAACTGAGACCCTTGTCGGGCAATTATGACTTGTGTTTCCACTATGCTGCATCCCTTGCCATTTTGATAATTGTCATTGTTATGGTGAGGAAGAGTGTAAAAGCATGAAGGGTGATGTCGTGCCATGATTTACATTGATTACATCATAAATTGCATAGTGAGGAAGAGTGTAAAAATACGAAGGGTGATGCCGTGCCATGATTGATGTTGATTACATCATATATTGCATAGTGAGGAAGAGAGTAAAAGCACGAATGGTGATGCCGTGCCATGATTCCTATAATTTTATATTGTACATCGCATTGTGAGGAAAAGAGTAAACGCACGAAGGGTGATGTCGTGCCGTTATTTGCATTTCTGGCATTTATACTGG
Organism: Nicotiana undulata; assembly: GCA_005239495.1. Classification (NCBI taxonomy): domain Eukaryota; kingdom Viridiplantae; phylum Streptophyta; class Magnoliopsida; order Solanales; family Solanaceae; genus Nicotiana; species Nicotiana undulata. The sequence continues at coordinate 35,911 of ML249829.1, forward strand.
TTTCATTAGCATTTTCGCTAAATTGCCTTTCTCGGTTACCTCTTTATGCGTAATTGACTATTTTATCTCACCTGTTATCCCATTATCTGCTCCCGTACCCCATGCTTATCTGCTATTTCTTGTTCTTTTCCATGTTATGTATTGTAGAATAGAACAAGTTATCGGTTGTTGTCAAGTCTAGCCTCGTCACTACTTCGGCCGAGGTTAGGCTCGGCACTTACTCAGTAGATGGGGTCGGTTGTACTGATGCTACACCACACTTCTTAATGTTGTGCAGATCCCGCGGCCGGACCCAGTGGACATCGTTGAGGGAGTATCCTTCAGTCCACCTTAGAGATTTCAAGGTAGACCGCTAACGTTCGTGGGCCTTGGCGTCTCTTCTATCCCTAGCTCCTTACTCTGTCTTGTATTTCTCTAGTATTTCTGAGACGAATTATGTACTTTTCGTTCAAACTTTGTATTTAGCACTCCTATAGAAAGTTCGTGAGTTTGTGACTCCCGGTTTTTGGGGCTTACGCGATGTATTGGATTTCGTTCTCTTCACTTAACTTTGAAATTTATCTATTTTCGTTGTTAAAAATTATAAACTGGTTCTAGTTAATTCTGTCAGTTATGTGTTATCAAGTTAGTTTAACTGTATACGTTGGCTTGTCTAACGGGTTCAACGTTAGATGCAGTCACGGCCTGTAGGTGGATTTTCGGGTCATGACAAGTTGGTATCAAAGCTCTAGGTTGCTTAGGTCTCACAACTCACGGACAACTTGGTAGAGTCTGAGGGATCGGTACTGAGACGTCTGTATTTATCCCCAGAGGCTGTAAAGTTAGGATAACTCCACATTTCTTCATCTCTGTCGTGCTAATTGAATTCTAAATACTAATTGAGTCTCTAAGTACTCTCCCGTAGATGGCGAGAATGCGTGCTTCCTCATCGGCCGATCAACAGCCTGATCCTCCTATTGCAGCTCCTATGAGGGGACGAGGCCGAGGCAAAGCTAGAGCAGCAGCTCCAATTGAGGACCTAAAGGTAGACTATGCCGGTGAGGTTCCTGCTCAGACAGTCCCAGTTGGACCAGCTCAGGTCCCAGAGGGGTTCATTGCTACCCCGGTGCTTCAGGACGCTCTAGTCCGCTTAGTGGGACTCATGGAGAGTGTGGCTCAAGCCGGTCTTCTTCCTACTGCACCAGTTGGTTCTCAGGCTGGGGGAGGGACCCAGACTCCTGTTATTCATACCCCAGAGCAATTTGCCACTCAGTTTCAGACTCCAGCACCTCAGACAGCTGGAGTAGCTCAGCCGGTTATTGTGGCACCGGCAGCCGAGGGTGCAACTATGTCAGCGGATGCTCTATGGAGACTAGATCGGTTCACCAAGTTATTCACTACTACCTTTAATGGTGCACCGTCAAAGGATCCCAAGGATTATTTGGACAACTTCCAAGAGGTTCTTCGGAACATGGGCATAGTGGAGTCCAATGGAGTTGACTTTGCTACCTTTCGGTTATCTGGTGCAGCAAAGACTTAGTGGAGGGATTATTGCTTGACCAGACCAGCTGGGTCTGCACCTTTGACTTGGGCTCAGTTCTCCGAGTTATTCTTGGGGAAGTTCCTTCCAGTTACTCAGAGGGAGGATCTTTGGAGGCAGTTTGACCGTCTCTAGTAGGGTTCTATGACAGTCACTCAGTACGAGACTAGGTTTATCACCTTAGCAAGACATGCATTGATGATACTTCCCATTGATCGGGAGAGGGTTCAGAGATTTATTTAGGGTTTGTCCCAGCCTATCAGACTTCAGATGGCTAGGGAGTCAGGTACTGATATTTCCTTCCAGGATGCGACCGATGTGGCCAGGAGGATTGAGATGATTTTATCACAGAGTGGTGGTCAGGGGGCTGACAAGAGGCCCCGTCACTTTGGTAGATTCAGTGGAGCCTCATCTGGAGGCAGGGATTCTTTCGGCAGAGGTCAGTCACCCCGACCTTTTCAGTCAGCACTTCAGGTATCTCACTGTGCACCGCCAGCTTCTATTAGTGCACCACAAGCACCTATCAGTGCACAACCGCTTCAGAGCTACCAGGGTGGTTATCAGGGTTGTCCGGGGAAGTTCCAGAGTCCCCAGCCATATCAGCAGAGGCTGTGTCATTCTTGTGGTGTTCCGAGGCACATTTGTGAGGTATTGCCCCAGGGTTTCTGGTAGTTCTCAGTATCAGGGTTCTCGCACCATGGTCCCCGCAGCAGGTGTACCCCCACCCCCTCAGCCAGCTAAGGGTGGTGGTCGTGGTGCTAGAGGTGGAGGCCAGACTCATAGAGGTGGAGGGAAGGCCATGAGAGGTAGAGGCCAGCTCGTAGCAGGTAGACCTAGAGATTTGCAGATTGGAGGGGCTCAACCCCAGTGCTATGCTTTTCCTGCCCGTCCTGATGTTGAGGCTTCTGACGCAGTTATTACAGGTACGGTTTCAGTTTGCAGCCGAGAGGCTTCGGTGTTATTTGATCCGGGTTCTACATTCTCCTATGTGTCTTCACCGGTGGGTGATTCTATAGTGGTAGATCGAGTCTACCGTGCTTGCTTGGTAGTTATTGGTGGTTTGGAGGCCCAGGTTGATCTTTTGCTTCTTGATATGGTTGACTTTGATGTTATATTGGGGAAGGATTGGTTATCCCCCTATTATGCTATTCTGGACTGTCATGCCAAGACAGTGACCTTGGCCTTGCCAGGGGTACCTCGTTTAGAGTGGAGAGGGACTCCTAGTCATTCTTCTGGTAGAGTTATTTCTTATATGAAGGCTCGGCGCATGGTCGAGAAGGGTTGTTTGAACTATCTGGCCTATGTTCGTGATTCTAGTGCTGAGGTTCCTTCCCTGGAGTATGTGCCCGTAGTTTGTGAGTTTCCAGAGGTGTTCCCTGCTGACCTGTAGGGTATGCCACCCAAAAGGGATATTAAATTTTGTATTGAGGTAGCTGAGGGCACTCAGTCTATTTCCACTCCGCCGTATCGTATGGCCCCACCAGAGTTGAAGGAGTTGAAGGAGCAGTTGCAGGATTTGTTGGATAAAGTCTTCATTAGGCCTAGTGTTTCTCCTTGGGGTGCTCCAGTGTTATTTGTCAAGAAGAAAGATGGCTCGATGAGGATGTGTATTGACTACCGACAGTTGAATAAGGTTACGATTAAGAACAAGTATCCTTTGCCGAGGATTGATGATCTATTTGACAAGCTTCAGGGTGCTACAGTGTTTTCCAAGATAGACTTGAGATCTGGTTACCATCAGCTGAGGATTAGGGCGTCTGATGTTCCTAAGACGTCTTTTCGCACTCATTATGGGCATTATGAGTTCTTGGTGATGTCATTTGGGTTGACAAATGCCCCCGCTGCTTTTATGGAGTTGATGAACCGGGTGTTCATGCCTTATTTGGACTCATTTGTGATTGTGTTTATTGATGATATATTGATATACTCTCGCAGCTCAGAGGAGCATGAGCAACACCTTAGAGTCGTCCTTCAGACTCTGAGTGATAGTCAGTTGTATGCCAAATTCTCCAAGTGTGAGTTTTTTGTTGAGTTCAGTTGCATTTCTAGGCCACGTGGTTTTGTCAGAGGGTATTCAGGTGGATCCCAAGAAGATTTCAACAGTTGGAGATTGTCCTAGGCCCACTTCAGCTACAGAGATTCAGAGTTTCTTGGGCTTAGCAGGTTATTATCGTCGATTTGTGGAGGGCTTTTCATCTATCGCAGCCCGGATGACCAGGTTGATCCAGAAGTGTGCTCAGTTCAAGTGGTCTGATGAGTGTGAGGCGAGCTTTCTGAAGCTCAAGACAACCTTGACCACAACACCAGTGTTAGTATTGCCCTCAGGTTCAGGACCGTATACCGTGTATTGTGATGCTTCACGGGTTGGTCTTGGTGCAGTGTTGATGCAGGACGACAAGGTTACAACCTATGCTTCTCGTCAGTTGAAGATTCATGAGAGGAACTATCCAGTTCATGATTTGGAGCTTGCAGCTATTGTTCACGCTTTGAAGATTTGGAGGAACTATCTGTACAGAGTGCCATGTGAGGTGTTCACGGACCATAAGAGCTTGCAGTATCTGTTCATACAGAAGGAGTTGAACATGAGGCATATGAGATGATTAGAGTTGCTGAAGGATTATGATATTACCATACTTTATCATCCGCGGAAGGGCAATGTGGTAGCCGATGCTTTGAGCCGGAAGTCAGTCAGTATGGGTAGTCTTGCTTATTTATCAGTCGGAGAGCGGCCTCTTGCTTTGGATATTCAGGCTTTAGCCAACCGATTTGTGAGATTGGAGGTTTCTGAGACTGGCGGTGTTTCGGCCCATACTGTGGCCCGTTCTTCATTGTATGACCGTATTCGGGCCACGCAGTATGATGATCGTCATTTATGTGTTCTTAGAGATACAGTCTGACACGGAGGTGCCAAGCAGGTTACGACCGATGATGAGGGAGTTTTGTAGATGCAGGGCCGTATTTGTGTACCTGATGTTGAGGGTATTCGTGAGTTGATTCTTCAGGAGGCCCATAGTTCCCGGTATTCCATTCATCCGGGCGCCGCAAAGATGTACCAGGAGACGCATTATTGGTGGCGTAGAATTAAGAAGGATATTGTAGCTTATGTAGCTCGGTGCTTAACTATCAAAAGGTTAAGTACGAGCACCAAAGACCCGGTGGTTTGATGCAGCAGATTCAACTTGCTGAGTGGAAGTGGGAGCGTATCACCATGGATTTTGTAGTTGGACTCCCACAGACTCAGAGGATGTTTTATGCGGTTTGGGTTGTTGTGATAGGCCCAAGTCAATGCACTTTATTCCGGTATCAATTTCATATTCAGCAGAGAAGTTGGCAAAGATATATATGAGAGAGATTGTTCGATTGCATGGTGTGCCCTTATCCATTATATCAGACACAGGTACTCAGTTTACCTCCCATTTCTGGAAAGTATTTCAGCGAGAGTTGGGCACACAGATTGATTTGAGCACAACATTTCATCCTCAGATGAACGGATAATCCGAGCGTACTATTCAAATTTTGGAGGATATGTTGCGGGCTTGTGTCATTGATTTTGGTGGTTCATGGGACCAGTTCTTGCCTTTAGCTGAGTTTGCCTACAACAACAGCTATCAGTTGAGTATTCAGATGGTTCCGTATGAGGCATTGTATGGTAGACGGTGTCGGTCTCCAGTTGGATGGTTTGAGCCGGGAGAGGCTAGATTGTTGGGTTCTGAGTTAGTCCAGGATGCCTTGGACAAGGTGAAGATTATTCAGGATAGACTTCGCACAGCTCAGTCCAGGAAAAAGACTTATGCGGATCGCAGAGTTTGAGATTTGGCATTCATGATAGGAGACCGGGTATTTCTTCGAGTGTCGCCTATGAAGGGCGTGATGAGGTTCGGGAAGAAGGGCAAGTTGAGCCCTAAGTACATTGTTCCATTTGAGATTTTGGACAAGGTAGGAGAGGTGGCCTACAGACTTGCCTTGCCACTGCATTTATCAGGCGTGCATCCAGTGTTTTATGTATCTATGCTCCGGAGGTACATTGCAGACCCATCTCATGTCCTTGACTTCAGCGGTGTCCAGTTGGACCAAGATTTGTCTTATGAAGAGGATCCAGTAGCCATATTAGCTAGGCAGGTTCGTTAGTTGAGATCGAAGAGTTATCCTTCGGTTCGTGTTCAGTGGAGAGGTCAGCCAGCTGAGGCAGCTACTTGGGAGTCCAAGTCTGATATGCGGAGCCGTTATCCACATCTTTTCTCAGACTCAGGTACCTTCCTATGTCCGTTCGAGGACGAACGTTTGTTTTAGAGGTGGAGATTGTGATGACCCAAAAGGTCATCCTGTATAAATTTAGCTCAATCTGTGTTCTGAGGCCCCGAAAGGCTCCATTAATCTCACCTCGATATGCGTGCATAGCCTAGGCGGGTAGTCGGGAAGCTTTTATGTGAAAACTTGATGAAAAATGAAATTTCTAATAATTAATTGATTAAAGTTGACTTTGGTCAACATTTTTGGTAAATGGACCCGGACCCGTGATTTGACGGCCCCGGAGGGTCCGTAGGAAAATATGGGACTTGGGCATATGCCCGGAATCGATATTCGAGGTCCCAAGCCCGAGAAATGAATTTTTAAAGAAAATTATTTTTTGAAAAATATAAAGGTTTTTGAAAATGAATATTTATGTGAAAACCATGTTACCGGGCTCGTATTATGGTTTCGGAGTCCGGAACATGTTTAATATATGTTATGTGAGCTATCTGTGAAATTTGGTGTAAACCGGACTTGAAATGACGTGTTTCGGATCAAAATCGGAATAATTGAACCTTTTGAAGTTTTAAGAAAATTCTATGAGTTTTGAGGTTTAATTCATATATTTTGATGATATTTTGGTGATTTAAATGCTTAAATAGGTCCGTAGGATGATTTGGGGGTCATGTGTGTTTTTGGTTTTGAGACCCGAGGGCTCGGGTGAGTTTCGGGTAGTTAACGAGGTGTGCAAAGTGGAAAAATCTGGTGTTCTTGATGATTTGCTGGTGTCTGGTGTAATACCCTTCGCGAACGCGAAGGGTAAATTATGGTGGCCTGGGTTTTACTCTATGCGAACGCGTAGAGGGAGACGCGACATGGAGCATTGGGCAGTGCTTCTACGCGAACGCGTCCCCAGGGGTGCGAATGCGTAGGTTTAGGGTGAGGTCGGAGGGCAGGGTGGTTTTGTTCTTCGTGAACGCGGAGGCCTAGGAATTCAGACCTTCGCGAACGCGGCCCTGGCTCCGCGAACGCGTAGGTCCCAGCAGCTAACCCTTCGCGAACGCGGCCAGTGTCCCGCGAACGCGAATGGTAATTTCGCCCAGTGATTTCAAAATGTCAAAAACAGAATCATTAAGGGATTTAACCCACTTCTTCTCAAACCTCTTCTTCCCCACTTCCCCTTAGGTGATTTTGAAGATTTCCATCACCACAACTCCATAGGTAAGTGATTCCAACTCCATTTTCTTCCATTTTTCTTCAACAACCACTAGAATTTAGGCCTAAAATCCTAAAATCAAAGTAGAAATTAGGGTTTTTGGGTAGAGTTAGGGTTTATGGGATTTTGGGTAATTCAACCTTAATTTGGGGCCGGATTTCAAAATAAATTATATATTTGAACACGTGGGGGTATGGGTAATCGGGTTATGGTCCGAGCCTTGTGTTTGGACCAAGCAGGCCCGGGGTTGAATTTTGGTATTTTTGAAAAAATGCTAGGAATTGTATATTTAGGCTATGGCATTGTATTAATGAGTCATTATTGATGTTAATAAGTTAATTATGACTAGATATTGTCGTTTCAGAGTTGAATTCAAAAGGAAAGGCGGTATTAGAGGCTTGAGTTGCTATTCTTGGACCCGAGGTAAGTGTCTTTCCTAGCTTTGGTGAGGGAATAGGTATTCTGTACTATGTGATATGTGTTTATCATGTTCAATGCATAGGTGAGGTGACGAGTACCTATGCATTGTGGGTCAAGCATGCCCGTGAGCCTATTTTGATGAAATTCTTATTATTACTTTCATATTCATTATATTGTGAAATTGTCTCTACTTGGAAGTTGATTGTTGTTGAAAAATTCTTGTTGATAGACTTGTGATGTGAATGGTTCGATTGAGAGCCCTGTAAAGGATATACCTGAAAAGAGTGGTTACAACTGAGACCCTTGCCGGTCAATTGTTATGATATTGACTGATAGTATCCCCCTTGACGGGTGATTATGACTTGTGTTTCCACTATGATGCATCCCTTTCCATTTTGATAATTGTCATTGTTATGGTGAGGAAGAGTGTAAAAGCACGAAGGGTGATGCCGTGCCATGATTTACATTGATTACATCATATATTGCATAGTGAGGAAGAGAGTAAATGCACGAAGGGTGATGTCGTGCCATGACTGATATTGATTACATCATATATTTCATAGTGAGGAAGACAGTAAAAGCACGAAGGGTGATGCCGTGCTATTATTCCTATCATTTTATATTGTACATTGCATTGTGAGGAAAAGAGTAAACGCACGAAGGGTGATGCCGTGCCGTTATTTGTATTTCTGACGTTTATACTGGTTTCATTAGCATCTTCGTTAAATTGCCTTTCTCGGTTACCTCTATATGCTTAATTGACTGTTTTATCTCACCTGTTATCCCATTATCTGCTCCCGTACCCCATGCTTATCTGCTATTTCTTGTTCTTTTCCATGTTATGTGTTGTAAAATAGGACAGGTTATCGGTTGTTGTCAAGTCTAGCCTCGTCACTATTTCGGCCGAGGTTAGGCTCGGTACTTACTCAGTACATGGGGTCGGTTGTACTGATGCTACACTGCACTTCTTAATGTTGTGCAGATCCCGCGGCCGGACCCAGTGGACATCGTTGAGAGTGTATCCTTCAGTCCACCTCAGAGATTTCAAGGTAGACCGCTGACGTTCGTGGGCCTTGGCGTCTCTTCTATCCCTAGCTCTTTACTCTGTCTTGTATTTCTCTAGTATTTCTGAGACGGATTATGTACTTTTCGTTCAGACTTTGTATTAAGCACTCCTATAGAATTTTCGTGAGTTTGTGACTCCCGGTTTTTGGGGCTTATGCGATGTATTGAATTTTGTTCTCTTCACTTAGCTTTGAAATTTATCTATTTTCGTTGTTAAAAATTATAAACTGATTCTAGTTAATTCTGTTAGTTCTGTGTTATCATGTTAGTTTAACTGTACACGTTGGCTTGTCTAGCGGGTTCAACGCTAGACGCAGTCACGACCTATAGGTGGATTTCGGGTCGTGACACGGACGCAGCCAAAGTCAGGCCGGCATTGGACAAGAGCAGATGAACAAGTTCTTCGTCAGAGAACAAGATTCGCGGTACTATGAAAGATTGATGGTTATTGAAAACCATAAGTTCTCTGATATCATCAAACTTGGAGAAAGGATCGAAGAAGGCATCAAAATCGAGATGGTCACAAACTTTGAGGCATTGCACGCAACCAACAAAGCATTGTAGTCCGGTGGTATATCTAAGAAGAAGAACGTTGTAGCAGTAATGGTTGCCCAAGGACCCAAAACTCCATTGATATATCAAACCTCCCCATTTATGTACCAAGCACCTCCACCCATATATCAACCATCACCTCCACCCATATATCAACCATCACCTACATATCAACCATCACCTCCCAGATACTCCCAACCAGCCACTGCGTATCACACCTATAATTCCCAACCATCGCATTTTCAGTCACCTCCAACCCGTCAAAACTACCCGAGACCACGACCTAACTTCGATCGCAGACCACCCAAACAATATACTTCCATTGTTGAACCCATCGACCAGCTATATGAAAGATTGAAGGCTGCTGGTTATGTCACTCCCATCCCTGCTGTGACCACGATAAGCTCATCCCAATGGGTTAATCTAAACAAGACTTATGCGTACCATTCGGGAATGAAAAGGCATACCATTGACGAGTTCCACACATTGAAGGACAAAATCCAGGCTTTGATTGACAACAAAATCATCCTGGCAAAGGAGGCTACGCCTAATGTCCGCAAAAACCCCCTCCCAGACCACATAGGTGAAGGCGTCAATATGATAGAAATGGATGAAGAATGGGATCCGGAGGGATCAATCGGTCTAATCAAAGAGGGTGATGATCCCAAGATGCCCGTAGTTACACTCAATCCCATTATAGTGCAGATACATCCGCTAGTAGAGGTTGAGGTAACCGCATCAGTCCCGTTCGAGGTTGAAGTAGCACCACCTGCAGCGACACCTATTCCATTTGAGGCGAAGGTAGCCACGCCATTTACAGTGATAGTGTCAACCACACCGCCTTTCAACGCCAAGGCTATGCCCTGGGATTACGTAGCTGAAGCTAGAAGAAGAGGAAAGACTAAAATAAAAGAATCCAGTGCTGCACAAAGGATGACTAGGACCGGAAAGGTCTACACACCTGAGCATTTGGGAGAGTCCAGCAAATAGTCCTATAACAGACCTCCCGTTATTGAAACATGTCTAGATGACCTGTGGAGGAAAGTACAAGCAAGGGAGTACTTAGTCATCGATCATCCGAACAAAACTCCTGCTCAGATATATATCTTGTCGTTGCTGCAGAATTCAGAAGCACATAGGAGCGTTCTGATGGAAGTATTGAACGAAACATATGTTCCCAATAGCAAAACGAGCAAAGAAATGGCTAATATGGTGGGGCTGGTATTAGAGAGTCACAAGATCACTTTCCACGAGGATGAGTTGCCACCTGAAGTTTTGAGTCACAATAAGGCACTGCATATTACCGTGCAATACAAAGACTACGTCATTACCAAGGTCCTGATTGTTGGAGGATCCAATCTCAATATTTTCCCATTTACAACACTGAAGAGGTTGGAAAAGGCCTATACGAGATATGAGAAGGGACCATGAATGTGAAGGTGTTCAACGGGTCTTAGAGGGCTTCCATCGGGGAAATCAATCTCTGCCTGCAGATGGGGACTACATGGTTTGATGTCGAGTTTGAGGTGATAGACATATCTGTATCCTACAATCTGTTATTGGGACGACCATGGATACATGCCTCTAGGGCTGTGGCATCAACTTTTCATCAAGTAGTGAAGTTCGAGTGGAACCACCAGGAGGTGATTATCCATGGAGATGGGAGCAACCCCATTTACAACCGTCAAACTATCCCGTTGGTTGAGAATAGAAGAAGGCCCAGTGGAGAAACTTATCATCACATCGAGCGGGTCAATGAAATCGGCAAAGATAAGTGGTGGGATAGCAAGATAGCAAGTATGATGAACTGGAGAGGGTATGAGCCCGACAAAGGCCTTGGCAAAAATATTCAGTGCATTTCCAAGCCAATACAGCCGAAGTGTCATGGCACTACTTTTGGCTTGGGATACCGATACACTTGGAAAGAGTATAGAAAATGGTCGCCACCATGCCGTGGTCCTTATTATCCATTGGAGCAGCCTATACTGCACCTGAGTTAAACTTTCCAAATGCTGACATCATATGAGGATCAGAGGAGGAAGAAGCACTGGCAGCCTTAAGGAACCTGTTCCTGGAGGATGAGGACATGGACTGTTGTGTAATTGTTGAGGAGGAGAAGGAGGAGGAGGAGGAAGGCCCTACCATCCGAGCTGTGGAGAAAGGATCATTCCTCAGGAATTGGATTGCCAGACCATTCAACATTGTTTATTTTGTTTCATAAGAAAATGATTTCTTTTTTTGCATTTGTTTTAAATAAAATCTCCAGTGTTCCAAAACATTGTTTAAATTAATGAAAATCACTTTTATTCTTGAATGAATCAATATTTATTATTACCATATTCTCTCATATTTTTATCTATACAACATTACTATTTCTTGTCTTGATAAACCGACAACTGTGACATGTAATGAGACAACGCAACAAAAGGATAGTGATTCATAGGAAGAAGATGTCATACCCGATGAAATCGTTAGAGAAGTAGAAGACTTTGAGAACAAGCCTAAGTCCAATCTGGACGAAACAGAAATAATCAACTTGGGAGATTCTGAAACTATCAAGGAGACCCGCATCAGCATCCACTTGTCGCCATCAGGAAAAGAAGAGTAAACACAATTCTTGAAAGAGTATGAGGACATGTTTGCATGGTCATACGGTTATATGACCGGGTTAAGTACATCCATTGTGGCTCACAAGTTTCCCACAAACCCAATGTGTCCACCAGTGAAGCAAAAGCTCAGGAAATTCAATCCTGATATGAGTCTGAAAATTAAGGAGGAGGTTACTAAACAGATCAACGCCAAGGTACTCAGAGTGGTCGAATATCCAACTTGGCTAGCCAACATCGTGCCAGTTCCGAAGAAGGATGGGAAGGTCAGGGTTTGTGTCGATTATCGGGATGTCAATAGAGCAAGCCCAAAAGATGATTTCCTGCTTCCAAACATACATATCTTGATCGACAATTGTACCAAACATGAACTCTAGTCATATGTGGATTGTTTTGCCGGTTATCACCAGATTTGGATGGACGAGGAAGATGCCGAGAAAACAGCTTTCATTACACCATGGGGGGTGTACTGTTATAAGATGATGTCATTCGGTCTGAAGAATGTTGGGGCCACTTACATGGGGGCTATTACTACCATTTTTCACGACATGATACACAAGGAGATCGAGGTGTATGTGGACGATGTCATCATTAAATCCAAGAAAGCCACAGATCATATAACAAATTTGAGGAAGTTCTTCGACAGACTGCGAAAATACAACTTGAAGCTAAACCCCGCAAAATGTGCATTCGGGGTTCCTGCCAGAAAGTTGCTCGGGTTCATCGTCAACCGCCGAGGTATAGAATTGGATCCGTCAAAAGTCAAAGCCATTCAGAAGCGGCCACCGCCAAAGAGTAAGAAAGATGTAATGAGTTTCCTGAGACGACTAAACTACATCAGCCGGTTCATAGCCCAGTCTACAGTCATATGTGAGCCAATTTTCAAGATGTTGAAGAAAGATGATGCAACTAGTTAGATTGAAGATTGTCAAAAGGCTTTCAACAGGATCAAGGAGTACTTATCAACACCACCAGTCTTGGACCCACCAGATCAAGGTAGACCCTTTCTACTCTACCTTGCAGTACTAGATGGAGCCTTCGACTGCGTTCTGGGGCAGAACGATGAGACAGGGAGAAAGGAACTAGCTATCTATTACCTGAGTACGAAGTTTACTCCATATGAAGCGCGATGCTCTCTGATGGAACATACCTATTGCACTCTGACCTGGATAGATAAGAAGCTGAGGCACTACTTCTGTGCTTACACAACATACCTCATATCAAGAATGGATGCCTTGAAGTATATCTTTCAGAAGCCCATGCCCACTGGCAAGCTGGCTAAGTGGCAAATCCTGCTGAGTGAATTCGACATTGTTTATGTAACTCAGAAAGCAGTCAACGGATAGGCACTGACGGATCATCTTGCTGAATATCCTATGGGAGGAGAATACGAACCCCTGAGAACGTATTTTCCCGATGAATAGGTACTATTCATAGGAGAAGATGATCGGCTCTCACCCACACTACTATTAGAGTAGGAAGATGAGGGTCGGTGCAACTTTTACCCTAAATGTCGGGATAGATTCCTCAGAGAGTTACGATTTGGAGTCGAGTTTCTATGTAATCTAATAGTGTTTAGGGTTCTTGATTACACTTCTCATAATTTTGGGTTTTAGATTATAACTATGATTTAGGCTACTATAACTGCAATTAAGCTAACTATTGTCTTTTTGGGTTGTTTTCTAATTATATAAAGGCACTAGGGTTATGACTTTTTCCTAGGCGGGTAATCAGCGGGTTCTAATTTCTAAAGCAAATATGTTGTTCGGGAAATTATGATATAACTAATGCCCAACGTTACCCACTCTATACCTCTCGGTAGTTTGAGTGGTATTGCCCTAATTGCCTTTCTCAAGGTCAATTTGTGATGACCCAAAAGGTCATCCTAGGTATTTCCAGCTAAATCTGTGTTCTGAGGCCTCAAAAACCTCCGTCAATCTCACCTCGATATGCGTGCGCAGCCCGAGAAGGTAGCCGGGGAGCTTCCATGTGAAAAATTGTTAAAGATGGGATTTTTGAATTGAATAATTGAATAAAGTTGACTTTGGTCAACATTCTTGGTAAACGGACCCGGACCCGTGATGTGACGATCCTGGAGGGTCCGTAGAAAAAATGGGACTTGGGCGTATGCCCGGAATCAAATTCCGAGGTCCCAAGCTCGAGAAATGAATTTTTAAAGAAAATTGTTTTCAGGAAATAATAAAGGATTGTGAAAATGAGTAATTATGTGAAAGCCATGTTACCGGGCCCGTATTACGGTTCCGGAGCCCGGAACAAGTTTATTATATGTTATTTGACCTATCTGTGGAATTTGGTATAAAACGGGCTTGATTTGATTGGTTTCGGATCCAAATGAGGAAAAATGGAGTTAATGAACTTGTGGGGTTTCTAAAGAATTTGGAATTTGGCTTGAGAGGTGATTTTATGTTTCCGAGGTCCGAATGAAATTCCGAGACTGGGAATAGTTCCGTTGTGTCATTTATAACTTATCTGCAAAATTTGAAGTCATTCCGAGTGGTTTAGGCCGGTTCGGCGCGTTGAAGTGAATTCTAGAATTTCAAAGTTCTTAAGTTTGATTAATTTTGTTTTGGGGTTTGATTTCGAGTTCCGTTGTTGTTTTTCATGTTCCAAAAAATTTTGTATCATGAATACAGACTTGCCGGTGCTTTTGGACGGGGTCCCGAGGGGCTCGGGTGTGTTTCGGACCCCCGGGAGCTAAGTTGGAAAAACCAGAAAATCTGCTATCTGGTTTCCTTCTCTGCGATCGCAGAAGGTGGGTTGCGATCGCGGAGAAGGATTTTGCTGGGCTTGTGATTGTTCACTGCGATCGCAGCCTCCTCTTCGCGATCGCAGAGGTCTGGATTCCACACCTTCGCGATTGCAGCCCGTTTCTTTTGATCGCATTGAGTTGCGTCTAGGCCGGGTGAGTTTGTTCTTCGCGATCGCATGACCCCTGCTGCGATCGCAGAGGTCTTGCCAGTTATTCTTCGCGATCGCAGGACCCCTGCCGCGATTGCAGAGGTCTTGCCAGTTATTCTTCGCGATCGCAGGACCTCTGCAGCGATCGCAGAGGTCTGGTCAGTTGGCCTTCGCGATCGCAGGCCTCTTGTC